>VYXH01010731.1:20524-116125 GCA_013397275.1 Burhinus bistriatus | reverse complement strand
CTCTCTTGCCCACTGCAAGTTTGGAGCGGGAGCAAGCTCTGCTCTTCCCGTGGCTCCATTTCCCCAGGGGTTCTTGCTTCTGCAAAAACAGCCTGTGCTTGGAGGGGCTTCAGGCTTGCTGCACCACCAGGGGCTGCCACTTTTCAGCTCTCCCTGCACGCAATACAAGCACAGGGCAGGCATGAGAGCGCTTGTCATGCATCACTGACCAAGAAGCACAGCAACGGAGCAAGTTTTGGAAGGCAAAGTGTGCTTGTCAGGGGTATGTGTCATACTTCTGAAAATACTCCACAGTAACACACTCTTCCTCTTCTTCCTCTTCTTCCTCTTCTTCCTTTTCTTCCTCTTCTTCCTCTTCTTCCTCTTCGTCCTCTTCTTCCTCTTCTTCTTCTTCTTCGTGTGTGTTTGCTATGGATGCTCGTTCTTCAAGTTCTGACTCTTCAGGAAATGGGCTGCTTGCCCTGTATTCCTGCTGCTGCTCTCTGTAACTCTGTGGCTTCCCTTTGCCAGACTGCAAGGGATCATTTTTCAAGCTAAACTGAAGAATGCATCAGCCTGCTCCTGGCTATACATGTGCATTGTGTTCATGCTTGTGAGCATCAGCTCTGAAATGGGTTCAGAAAAATAGAATAAACTCAAATCTTCTAAACTTTGTGATATGTGTCCTTGAAAGTGTTTTTAGAGCTGAAAAAGCCCAGGCATCTCAGGCAAGTAACAGTCTCAACGTTATTCGACTCATGCTGAGTGCAGGGAATAGAATAGAAAATAGCATAGAATATAATAGAATAATTATGCTATGCTATGCCTAGAGTTCTGCATGACAAGCCATGACCTAGGTCTAAGAGCTCCATCCAGGAGAACAGGTCTCTACAGTGCAGTTCCCAAGCCCATCCCAGAGATGGGGGCAGAGACGGGCACACCTACAGTATCCCTCAGGCAGGGACTGAAGACCCCAGGCTGAGCTGAGACACGTCCTCTTGGCCCTTGGCAGGAGACAGTGTGAATGGGGGTCCCAGGGGAGGCTGGTCCCAGCCACTGAGGCTTATGAGCACCCCCAGGACCCTGGCAGAAGGAGACTTGCACTAATCACATGCTTTCCTGTAGAAATTGATCATTGGCCACTTTGGAGACGAGTATGCAGCCAGATGGACCTTTGCTCTGGGGGAGTACTGTTGTTCTCAGGCTCTTATGGTTTAGTGTATTTTTGTAAGTGAAACAGCTCAGGCATTTCTAAAAGTGAGCACAAGGAAAAAAAATCCATGGGGAAATGAACAAGTCTTGCTCACCTCATAAATCTTTGCAACCATTTAGTTCCGGAGCACATCCTGCTTCAGACTGAGGGCTTGATGTTTGAGCCTCGCTAGGGTCAAAGATGTGGGGTTTTGCCATCCCGTGGAAACCCAGCAAAACTGGATGAACATAGAAGACTTTCAAAAACCACACTTCACATTTGCTTGTTGAAAATTTGTTCAGCTGGTCAAATGATGTTTGAGACGATCCACAGCTCTCAACCCCATCAAAAGGTACATGCCTCCTTTCCACAATGTGACAGAGCCAATGCCTAGGATGGGACGTGGCTGCCCATTCAATCTGTTCTGCTAGTGCAGGGCTAGAAAGAAATGTCATCAGAGATTTCCTCAGCATGTACTGGTAGGGAAAGAAGGAGGTAAGAAGAAAAGTNCCCTGGCAGAAGGAGACTTGCACTAATCACATGCTTTCCTGTAGAAATTGATCATTGGCCACTTTGGAGACGAGTATGCAGCCAGATGGACCTTTGCTCTGGGGGAGTACTGTTGTTCTCAGGCTCTTATGGTTTAGTGTATTTTTGTAAGTGAAACAGCTCAGGCATTTCTAAAAGTGAGCACAAGGAAAAAAAATCCATGGGGAAATGAACAAGTCTTGCTCACCTCATAAATCTTTGCAACCATTTAGTTCCGGAGCACATCCTGCTTCAGACTGAGGGCTTGATGTTTGAGCCTCGCTAGGGTCAAAGATGTGGGGTTTTGCCATCCCGTGGAAACCCAGCAAAACTGGATGAACATAGAAGACTTTCAAAAACCACACTTCACATTTGCTTGTTGAAAATTTGTTCAGCTGGTCAAATGATGTTCGAGACGATCCACAGCTCTCAACCCCATCAAAAGGTACATGCCTCCTTTCCACAATNATGCATTCAAGTACCTTAACATCCCTTTTAAATTGTGGGCTCCAATTTATGGGATTGCAATAGCGAATTATTTCAGGATGTGGTACTTCAGCATGCATTTGCCTTTTGGGGGCCCTTTCCAAAGAGGAAAGCAAAGGGCAGGGTAATCAGCGGGATTATCAGTAAGATACTCAGTGGGATAATGACCCTTTTTGACCGGCTGGTTATGCTGTGTTTAATGCGCCCCAGGATGCAGTTTGCCCTCCTGGCTTCCAGGGCACACTACTGACTTCTCTTGAGCCTCCTGTCAGCCAGCAGCACCAGACCCGTTTCTGCATGGCTACTCTCCAGCCACTCCTCTCCCAGGTTAGATTTGTGCCTGGCTTTATTCTATCTCAGGTGCAAAATCCATCTTGATTGAACCTTGGATTGAATCTGCAGTCCTGGTAAGGCTAAGTGGAGATTTGAAGATAGGCCTTAGCCTTTACAGAGCTTTCTGAATTGGGAAGAGTCTCTGTGTTTCAGGCTGGCCTGGCTTAGTAACTTCTGCAGGACAGTTGTGGCTGAGAACCCCTCTGCCTGACAGATCATCATTTGCTAACTTGGTGAATGACACTTATGATCATCCCTTTCGTTGGCTGGTGTAGTCGATATCTCTACCTATCTAAATGTCATCTGTGGATCCTGGCGGCAGGTGTGTACCTGCTCCAATACATTGTTTGGATCCTGGTGTGAAATATTGATTGTACAAGGCAACAAGTCAATGTGTAGGTTATGCTGCCATGCTGCGCATTATTTTACTTAAGCCATAATCCTCAAAGGCATGAGAGTACTTCATTCCCAGAGAATGAAAGATCTTGACCTGAATTTGCAGTGTCCGAGTGCCAAAGGGAAAACAAAAGGTTGCAGTTTTTAACCTCATAGGTGTGTTGGGAAGATAAGGGCAATTAATGACTGCCATTGCTTCTGAATACAAGAAGAATGAAGCTCTGTAGGTGCTTAGACAGAAATACCTAAGAGGATGGAGTGTTACCCTTAATACTGAGAAGTACTTCAGGACATATCACAAGCTATTTAATTTTAGTTAAAGAATCTGTGTTTCTGATACAGAACTTTGCAAGAATGAGCTGAGACCTCAAAATAGCTCTGTGAATTTGATAAGAAAAGCAGATTCTCTACATAATAGGAAATCTAAGGTACTGAGAGCTGGAGAGTACTAGAGGCTCTGGAGCATCAAGGCTACTACCTTATCTTTAGGTGAACTCTCAGCAGAACTTTTGGAAAGAAGACAAATAGTAATGGTGCATAATGAGCATATTCTTTGAACACCAGCTGTGCTAAGGCACTCAGGTAACTGACGTGGCAAAATGCCATGTTTCTGGATCCCAGGTGGTCACAGGCAGCATATAGGCACAAATCTGCTTAGAGCTCGCTGCGAAAGCTAACTCTGCTCTAAAGGGTCTGGAGCAACATTAACGTGATACTGTACTTGGCTTTGAGAGATGTGCCTTGTTGTATTGCCTTTTACATAGAGCCTTACTAATGCAATGACTGCTAGGCTGGAGACAGCTTGAAACATGGGGCTGGAGAAGATACGCCTTTGTAGTGTTTCCTGAGAGTACGTGTATACAGACAAGACTACCAGGCACATTACTGGCTTTTTTGGAAACCAGCAGGGCTGACAGCAGTGTAGCTGGAATTACTCCTTAGTATTTGACATTCAGAGATATCTGAATTCTGTCTGAATCCTTCAGGGTGGAATATTTTTTTCTTTGTAAGTTTTTATATCTAGAGTGTAAGTATCTACATGAGAGCAGGTTTTCTAATCTCATTTTCATTGCATTCTAAGGGAGACACCTGGTTTTGGTCAGGTTAATGGTCAGAAATGCTCTTTAGGAACCATCAAATGGATCCTAGTGAGAGTCTCACTGTAGCCTCAGCTACAAAGTAGACATCTAAATGATAGACAACATTAATCATGCTCCCAAGCACCTTAGTCCTCTATTCTTCAGTGCCCTGTCTGAAAAGGGAATAATCTCACAGGGGTGTTATGAGGATAAAAACACGAATGATCACAAGTTACTTAAAGAATACTGAGTAGGTAGAACATATTTACAACAATCTAAAAATTCAAAACAACAGCAGTTAAAAAATCAATAGGATGTAGGGGGAATTTTCAGGATTCAGTCCAGATGGCTAATTGGTTTTCTTTGTTAGTATTTTTCTTTGCTTTACAGTTTTTTTTTTAAACAATAAAGGGACTAGAAAGGAGAAATAGAGAGCCTATGCCTGTTAAAGCACAGCCCTATATATTTGAAAAATGCCATTGTATTTCCCCTCTATGATTCGCATTAGCATGGGTCTTGTCATCTTTTTGTCATCTGCTCAGAGCAGCAGGAGAATGCAATCTTTGTCGGATGGTTTCAGTAACATTAAAGATGCAGACCGAGAACAGTGGAAGCTTTTTAGCACATAGCTGCTTAAAACTGAAATTACTTGGAAATCAATTGAACTATTCTTGGAGAGCACACCATTGGACTGCATATGTGTATATAGATAGTGGGTGGGAACACACAGATAATTTCACTGGCATAACTTTGCTTTAAATCCTAGAAAGATATGATACGTTTAATTGCTCACTTCATACAAACACCTCAGCTTCGTCACTCAAAAACAAATGAAGAAAGCCTAACTATCTCCATCATGTATGTAAGAAATTACCTCATTTCTCCCTTCCCTTTATCAGGACTGTAACATAGCCACGAGGGGATGTGCTGATATTTTCCAGCTGGGCTAATAGTTTGTGTATACCTTATGGAGACTCCTTTCTGTGACTGTGTGTGTGCAATTGTGTGTGAATGGTATATCGGCTCAATATTTGATGCACAAACACACTCTGTACAAACCAGCCAGGGTTATGTGTGTGCTTGTCACTGCAAAGAGGAAATCCCAGCAGTTTATCTGCATGGCAAGCCGTTGGAGGCACCTATGCCATTTCAGTGTGTTTCAGCCACTAGCAAGAACACAAAGCCAAGCATTATTAGAACCAAAATACTCTGGGGAGACCAACAGAGACAAGCCTTGAAGCATGCCTGTGTCTGACCAGACTCCTATAACAGCGTTACCTACAGATCTTGTCAGATAGAGCTGTAGAGGGCTGTTAGGTATATTATTTGGTCAACTGCTGTGAAAGCAAATATACATACTTTATCAGAACTGAACAAACCAATAGTTTTGTTAGGAACTTGAATATGAACCAGTTTTGAAGGCAATGTCACGTTAAATGATTCCCATTCCAAAAGACTGGAAAGAAGCTTGGATTTCAGTAAGCTGTAGGAATGCAATTAAACTAAATAGTCACTTCTAAATAAAATGATGCATGTGAAGTTATGCATTGATTTTTACGTGGGTCTTCACTATTTCAATGAATTTTAACCTGAATGAAGAAAGAAGGGTGAAGAAGAAAGAGAAATATAAATGCCAAAATATTTTATGAACAATCAAGGATTGTATTTATATATTTAAATAAATAATTTATTTATTATTGCTTTGGTTTACTCTGCAGTGTAGACTTTGTATAAAAGTACATTACTTTCTTTAAGGTCAACCACGTATACTTTTTCAAAGACATGAAGCTATTATCCCAGTCAACTTTGGAAATGTAGGTGCCTTGCCTTCTATTTAGTAAATGGTGAGATGTCACTGTTGTTTGCTGGTTAGTCTTTTGGGACATCTCTAGATGAGGATGTTGGAGACAGTTGTGGCAGGGTCATGGTCTCTGAGTCACCAGAACTGAAGAAACAGCTGGGTCAAGTTTTAAAGGAAATCTTATTAGTCCTAATGGGGCACTTTAATAGGAGTTCTTTGTTCAGCTCAGGCTATCTGGAGGTAGTCTGCAGACTTAAAAGCCTCATTTGGGAAGACTTGAGTTTGCTGGCTTTTGACAAAGAGAATAATTTCTAAGGATAACTATTAATAAGTGAGGTCATAGTTTATAGACATTTTAGAGGGTCAGCAACTTGGAGACCTATGTACCTTTGCTGAGATTTTGAATGAGTGGATTCTCATGAACTTTAGTCTCTAAGAAGAGAGATTTGCTTAGAGTATAAAATTTATGAGGTGGTTGCAATGAATTTTCCTGTCAGCAGTGAGTGAATCCCAGCTCTTCTGAACTGCCTAATTTGTCCCAGATTATTTTAAAGTGAAAAGCTCTGCCAGCAAAATTTCCCCTTTTTAGAAATTAATCTGGGCATTAAAACTACTTTTTAAAACCTTTGGAGAAACACCAGACTTTGACAATCATGTTGGAAGAATATTTGCAGACTCCCTGGTTTTTTCTGTCTTTCAACAATGTGATTTTTCTAGCAAAATTAGCATATTTTAGGAGTACTTTCTTTAGCAGAGTAACAGAACTGGAGGTCCAAATTTAAAAACAACTTTCTAATAACTAAAGCTGTAATATATAATGAAAAATACTCTGATAAATCTATGTCATGGTTTCAGCTGGGATGGAGTTAACTTTCTTGCTAGCAGCTGGTGTAGTGCTATGTTTTAGATTTGGGATGAGAAATGGTGTTGATAGCACACTGGCGTTTTCTGTTGTTGCTAAGCACTCAAGGCCTTTTCTGTTCCTCACATCGCCCCTCCAGGGAGTAGACTGGGGGGGGGCACAAAAAATTGGGAGGAGACACAGCCAGGACAGCTGACCCCAACTGGCCAAATAGATATTCTGTACCATATGATGTTATGATCAGTATATAAAGCTGGGAGAAGAAGAAGGAAAGGGGGAACATTTGGTCTTATGGCGTGTGTCTTCCCAAGTAACCATTATGCGTGATGGAGCCCTGCTTTCCTGGAGACGGCTGAACACCTGCCTGCTGATGAGAAGCAGTGAATGGATTCCTTGTTTTGCTTTGATTACATGTGTGGCTTTTGCTCTATCTATTAAACTGTCTTTATCTCAACCCACGAGTTTTTCCTCACTTTTCCTCTTCTGATTCTCACTCTCATCACAAATGGGGGAGTGAGCGAGCAGTTCTGCGATCCTAGTTGCCAGCTGGGGTTAAACCACAACAATCTACTATATAAACTTTATTTTTCTAAAATGAGTGTAAGAAAGTCAAACCAATAAGCATAATTTAGTTCTTCAGTTGTGGTGATTGATTGCTGGATCCTGTATATAATCCGAAATAACTACGAAATAAGGTTGAATAATTTTGAATTAACTGCAAAAAGTGAAGGGAAATGGCTCTGGCTCTGGCTCCATACAGTGAATTTGGCAGATTATAAGACTGAAGGGTACAGTGGTTTGTGTAACATGCAGTACTGTCAATTTATGGTTTAGGGTGACAGTTTAGAAATAGAAATAAAGGAGAGCAATAGGCCACAAATATTTCTGATGCTGCAAAAGTATACTAATGAGATTGGAGAGTTTGCCTTAGGAAAAACAACATTATAAAATTTGCATAGATACATCAAGGATCCAGTACGATAGTTTATGCCAGTTGAGGCTTTTATTAAAAATAAAAACCAAACAAACCCTGGTGAAGAGCAAGAATACAGTTGGGTGAATGCTTGAAAAAGCAAAGTCCTAGATCTGTATCACCTTCTGAATTTTCCTAAATATAAACAGTGTTTGATTTGAGTCTGTCAAATGCTTTTGCTATGCTGTGGATTACTACATTTAGTAGTCCTGCTTTCCAGAATTTTTAAGAACATTAAATTCAAGAGAGTAAACACAACTCATCAAGTAAAATTTATAAAACAGAGTGCAGCTTAAATAACATGGATTCCAGAGACCATGATGCAGTGAATTCCGCATTAAGAAACCTGCATTGTTCATCTTGTGGGGCTTTTTTCTTTTTTCACAAATCTATCTGCTCACATACTCTTAGTGTTATCTATTGTATTACAGTTTTAGCCTCTGAAATCTGAAAACCAAAAGATCTGACTCTAGACTGAGATCTGAGTCTTTAGGTCAGTGACCACCATAATGTCAAAATTTACTTGAAAGACCATGTCTGTAATTGTGATAATACTCTTCAAATATACTGCTGCTTAGTCCGTAAAAGTGCCAGAGTTAGATACACACTCAAAAAGGATCAACATTCATCTAGCCTTTCAAATTGAAATTCTGCTGACAGTAATTATATTTTAAAAAAATCTATGTGATTGGTTAGCTGAAAGAAAAGAAAGAAGCGGGTAGAAAGTATTAAGATGAACCCAAAATTGTAGACACTGAGAATTTAGATAAAATGTCTAATTTCTGTTAACTTATCATGAAAGGACGATTATGGAAAGAAATAATCTGTGTCTCACTGAAAATGCTTGAATCCTAGTATACATGTACATATAGTCTTTTAACAATCTAATTAAAAATGTTTTATACTTCTCCAGGGAGCATGAAAAACTGCAAATAAAGGTTTGGATCTTGCTTAGACAGTACACTGTGTAATATTTCATGGGTAGAACAGAAAGATTTAATAAAATCTACTGCAAGGTGTATGTAATATAATTGGAGTTGAAAAATCACGGTAAATAAAGAATACATTGAGGTCCTCTTCTCCCAGACCGATACATTAAAAAGAAATTGCTGACAGGAGACACTAAATGTGCTCACAGCATGTTGCATATAAATTAATCAGGTACTATAGGTATCCTGAGATCTAGCCATAAATCCTTCAAGTAGTGATATACATAGCTAATACATGATTTTCTGTGCACTGAATATCTTCCATATTACTGAAGATATGTAATATTACATACTACTCCAAAACAATATACAGTATTGGAAACCTGGCATGACATGGGGCTATAATAAAAGCCCCAAATCTTTCAGAGTATAACAAGATCGACATATAAAATCAATAAAGCATAATACTTCTGTAGGTATTTTCTGCATGCATCTTTACATAGTTGGCTGTGATCTATCCTTCTGAAAATTCTCCAAAATTCTACCTAGTAAGACATTGCAGTAATGCAATAAGTAAAGATTGGGAGGTTGTTTGTTTGTTTGCTTGTTTTTTTAAAACTGTATCTTCTTAAAAATTCTCACAATAGTCAAAGCAATTTATCTGAATTCTATTTCTTTCTTCCTTTACTGTGAAGTCTCTTTGCAGAGTCCTAAGCCTTCACACTGAACAAGTTTGGTGGTTTTTTTTTAAAGTCTAGAGTAGTA
Organism: Burhinus bistriatus; assembly: GCA_013397275.1. NCBI lineage: Eukaryota > Metazoa > Chordata > Aves > Charadriiformes > Burhinidae > Burhinus > Burhinus bistriatus. Next base: position 106,802 of record VYXH01010731.1, on the reverse strand, counting down.
TAATTGAGAGATGATGCATTTTTGTGGCTGGAGCACATCATCTCCATAGTACTTTTTGAAAGCAGACAGTTGAAACAGAGGTTGGTTAAGAATTGCAGTTGCTCTGTAGTTAAAAATCAAGTTACCTTCAACTTGAGTATCTCACTTTAAGCTCTTAAATGTGAAAGTTTTGATTTCATTGGGTTAGAGGTGAGACAATTGTACAGGTTCAAACTGTGCTTTGCATTTGCTAAGTGTACGGTATTTATAATTTTCTTTCAATATACTTCATGGTATCAGAGATCAGAGTTGGACTCCTTTGCTTTCAGAGCAGTAACATGGAGGACCACCTCTCTGGTTGGAGACGCAAGGGGTTTTCTAAAGTTTTCTTACTTTGTATGTTAAGTGTGCAGATTAATATCACTCTGATGTTCATGATGAGGAGGCTCTGTGAGAAGCATGATAAGAAGTAGAGAAGGGTATCCTTTGGCAGTCATCTTATGTTCTCTTCTTATGAACAGACAAAGAAATACATTTCTGGATCTGGTCCTTCCTGTTCCCCTAGTTCACTTCTGTTTGTCTCAAATGCCTTTGAGTCCAATGATGGAGATACTCTGCAGTCTGGAGATTTCAAAGAACAAGAACTTTCCTTTTGAACCTCAGTGTGTTACTGTCTTAACACCCCCCTTTAAAAAGGTTAACCTTCATTTTAGCTCAATAGCTTTAAACAGATGTCAGTCAAACATTAGCTCCACCACTGCATTTCTCCACTCTCAGTGCAGACTACTGAGTCTTAAAAACTTTTGGCCTCCAGAAATATATCAGTCAGCATTTAAGGTCCTTTTAAAATGTTGCTGGTATAAGTAACACGCTAGCAGATGGAAAATATTATCTATACCCCTTTATCTTAACTTCTAGATAGGATAGGAAGATGTATATAAGGAGAAGTAAAAAGAAATGGATGCATTTTTCTTGAGAAAAAAAATCACGACAAAATTGCTAGCTTATGTAAAACTTGATAAAATATCATATGATCAATATAAGTTTTCATTTAAATTTTCATTATATTGGTAAAATTTATTTAGGCAAAAATAATTATACGCTGATATTTTCCCTTGGATTTCCAAATTTCCCCAGTGTATTAAAGTAAATATTGTGCAGAGGGTTATAACACAAGTAGGGACAAGTAGGATGAACTTGTCGTACTCATATTCTGTTGTGCCCAAAGCTATTATTAAAATCAAAGTGTTCAGAGGATAAAGGCCAATGCACTAACCAATTGGACCACCCAGCTCACAGGCAAAAATAGAAACAGCATTCTCTTTGTTGAATATATGCTATTCTAGCTCATGGGGATACTTAATTGGAGGGAAAAATGTGGTTGTTTGTCTTCCAAATATTTCTTATAAATAGAATGCTTCACTTCTTTTCCCCTTTCTGTAATGTACTATCCAGAAAAAAAGCCTTGGAATAAAAAAAAAAAAACAAACAATTTATGATGTCTCTTATGAAGCATTTGTTTTAATGTTCAAGGAACAGCCAAGGGAATAGATGCCTAACTGAGTTTGGTGGAGTTTACAAATACAGTATGGTGAGCATCCAGCAAAAGTTGGCTCTATTTGGCACTCATGCAATACACTTCATTGACATGGAGAATGAATCTGCCACTTATGGTAGATCGTTATCACTTGTGATTCACGTGCTAGGGTTTCCAAGTCACCTTTTTATGTATGACTTCTCTGAAGTGTCGCGTTTCACTGATAGCCAGCCCAGACAGTAAATATCTTTGATCAAAACTGAGTATGACATTAAGAGTAAAAGCTCCTCTAGAAGGTCCATTCTAAATTTTTTTTTGGTCCAGCCATAGACTCCTAGCACCAGATGTGAGCTGCTTCTTACTTGCCACAGCACGAAGGAGACACACGGGCAGTGCATAAACCCCAGCCCTGTGGTGGCACATGAGGCATTTGCATTGCCATTCCCTCAGCAGAGCTGCATTGCTCGACTGCTTCCTCAGGGAAGCATGCAGGGTTTTGAGGGGCGGCCTTTAAAGAAGGGAAGATCACAGAATCATAGAATAATCGAATGGTTAGTTCCAACCTCCCTGCCCTGGGCAGGGACACCTCCCACTAGACCAGGTTGCTCAGAACCCCATCCAACCTGGCTTTGAACACTTCCAGAGATGGGGCATCCACAACTTCTCTGAGCAACTTGTTCCAGTGTCTCATTACCCTCAGAGTAAAGAATTTCTTCCTAATATCTAATCTAAATCTACCCTCCTTCAGTTTAAAACCGTTACCTCTTGTCCTATCACTACACTCCCTGATAAAGAGTCCCTCCCCGTCTTCCCTATAGGCCTGCTTTAAGTACTGGAAGGCTGCTATGAGATCTCCCTGGAGCCTTTTCTTCTCCAGGCTGAACAACCCCAACTCTCTCAGCCTGTCCTCATAGGAGAGGTGCTCCAGCCCTCTGATCATCTCCATGGCCCTCCTCTGGACTCACTCCAACAGATAGAAAGTGAGGTCAGCATACTCAAGCTATGAAAAAATCCTCCATCAAGGAGGATTTTGTTGGCTACTGATGTAACCTGAAAATGAACAGCTGAGAGTGAACGGTGTTGTCTTCCCTGCCTCCCAGGACCCTGTGGCCTTGTCCCTACTGCCCTGGGGGACCTGGCAGTGGTGGCCAGCCGGAGTTGCTGTGGGGTCGGGACAGGATGGCTCAGAAGGAGCTCTGTGGGTGTGGGCTGTGAGGAGTCACCTTGGGACTTCCCTGCTTGCTCAGGGGCTGCTTTAACCTCAGCCCTTGGTCTCAGCCTGCAGCACGTCATGGGCACACTGTACCTGGCAATGTCCTTCTTGCCAGGATGTCTTCCTGGCCGGGCCTTGTCCTGGGTTTGCCCCCACAGCCTCCTGGCTGTGGCTGGGCTTTGCGCCACCTCACCTGGCTGGGTGGTGCAGGGGTGAGGGCCTGCCACCTTCCTCCCTGACACCTGGACACTAAGGAAACACTGATTAACATATTGCACCCACTTTCATGCCTCAAAAGAACGTCACGTGAAGTCATTATTTTCACAAGCCTGCGAATGCTGACAACTGCAAGGTGCTTCTGTCCAATTCCCATTACATTAAATAAACCTTTACAAATCAGGGTGAGAGGATGCATAACTTAAGAGCAATCTCCAGGGCTAATGTCACTTGATGTTCTTAAGTTAATGGCAGTAAGAGCAGTACAGCTAAATCACCTAGTTAATCTGGGAATGTATTAATTGAACTGAAGCCAGAGAGCAAACTTGACATAAAGTGAGGTCTATCAAAATGCAATCTACCAGTACTCCTAGGGTGGCATGTAGCTCCCTGATGTGGGAAGTTTGTTTATTTTGGCTCAAAATTTCAGTATCTTCAATGGCTTCTGTTGCTTGCTGTACGAGCTTGTAAGCTTGTACGTTTCCATGGTTCTTTCCTGACTTGTTCTTAAATGATTTAAAGAACTACTCATGTACCAGTGAAGTCAATGAAGGTTTTGATCCTCTGACCTACCTTTGGCTGGATCATGCCAGAACCATAACATTTATACAAAGAAAAAATTGGATCCAGCTCTGAAACTAGTGGAAAAGAGAAGTGCCAAAATAAATTTTGACTTTGACTGACGTTGCATTTTTGATTCAGCATTAATAAGCCCAATTTGGGCTTCTGAGTGGCATCACAAATGAAGCCTCAAATACTGTGGGGAGATTTTGCCCTTTTTGGCGGCTGAAGGACTTTAAAACGCAAGTGGATATTGCCTGCTGCAGAGGAACTTTAAAATCAGATACTTGCTTCTTGTACCAGTCTTTGACATAGTGGAAATGATTAACCTATATGCTAGCAGTCATTAGTCAGACACTAGCCTCCTGTAAAGTTTTGTTTTTGAAGAAGGAAATACATGGGATTTAAAAGTCAAAGAAAAGGGAGGGCTGAAAAAATTATCTGAAACCGAATCTCAGTTTATTTTCCCTTATAGTATCTTATCTTACACCTTTACTGATAATAACAGAAAATACACCTGAAATCACAGATACAGGAGTCTGTTTCAAACATTTCCCTTTTTTTAAACACACTACAAGGTCCTGTTACATTCCCCGCACTAAACATGATGTAGCTGAGAGACGCACAAGTCTTCCAAAATGGAAGATCATTTTTAACAGTAACCCATATATGAGAACAACAGCGGTAACTATGAAGCATGCTGCAAGCCACACATTTCCTGAGACTGATGATCTAGGTCAAAAGTTAATGACTGCTGCTAATGTCACCAATGCATACAGTTCATTGGCATCCCACCAGAGACTCTTCATATCAGAGTAACCATTTCAGTAAGTCCCAGGGTCATATGATCAGCCTCCTCAGTCTTGTTTCCACTCTCTGTGGTGAAAAAAGTGCCTGAGAAAAGAACAAAATGGAAATATTTATAGCATTGTGTTATGCGTTTCTCTCTTAAGTAGATAGTAGAGTTTCTGGCTGCTGCAGTGGATCAGAAGCATGCAGTGACTACCCTCCTCTATATTCCTCTTTCGAAGCAAGCATTAGGTGGACAGGGAATTATCTAAGCAGTTGACAAGGAAAAGGCAATTTGTAAGAAATCTACTTGGTGGTGTAGGGTCACTATTACTTCAGCTGGCTTATAATGTAATTCATTGGAAAGTTAGGTCATTCTTATTTCAACTGGCTTGTATTTTTGTGGGCATCTGAAGAAACTGTAGAATCCCAGGAGAGTTCACTCTGACCATACTTTAGCCTAGGCTTTTTCGGGTTGATTTCTTCTGAACATTCCAATCACTCCACTGGTGCTTAATGTGAATGTCCTTTGCCTCTACCCTGGTTTGCGCTTATTGCACTGATTTTGAAGTGCAAACCAGGCACTGCCCAGGTTTCCTGTGCACCAGGTTATCCATATGGACCAGGATGGAGGGTTGGCCTGGTGGATATGTTTGCCCCATTAACCACTGTGGTGCCTGAAAACTACATTTCTTTAATGTGTGTAATATAACTATTAAGTTTGGGGAGTGAGTTGATCCTTTCTCAAAAAGGTGCCACGTTTTAGATCTCTGCGAATACAGCCAATACAGAGGGCATTAAGGATGACACCCAGGTTGTACACCCATGGCAAATAATCTGAATAGGGGAACCTACCACCTTCTATTGACTTGACAAGTCTGAACAGTGGGAGTCACTCATGCAGATGCAGATGTTATTAGAGGCATACACATGCTCTTAGGTAGTCTGTGAAGATATCTGATTATATCCTTGAATACTCTTCCAAAATTATCTTATATAAAGAAAAAAATGGGCACAGAACAGTCATCATGCTCACCTGCTTTCACATTGTTCATGTAAACTGGTGTGGCTACTGGGAAGCTTGATCTGCTATTATCTAGCTAGAAACTGATGTCAGAAATTAGAGTCCTGGTGTGCTATATATATATATGCGCGTGCGTGTGTGTGTATAGATATACAACAAAGTCACAGTTACAAATAGCAGAGAATGTTGAGACATTTGTGAACCAAGGTGATGCAAACACAACTATGAGGGGATGCAAATTTGCACAAAAAATGTAAAATAAGCAATTAATTATTTGTGGGCCTATTATTGTTATTATTTTAGAAGTCTGAGGAAGTAAAGTAAAACTTTTGACACTTACCAGGTACATAAGCTACAGTACCAGACAGTTGCACAGCACAATGCCACTGAAAATAAATTCATTTTACTGGGGAATGTTTATTAGTGATCAAAAGATGAGAATTATGCAGTGATACTTTTTGGGAGTTGGTCTTTATGAGTTCTGAGGATGTCATATATCAGTAATCTTAACTGAATGGAAACAAAAGCACATAGTAGATTTGGCGGTAATTAAAATAGTTATAATTTGTTTAATTTTGTTCAAAATACAGTTCCTTTCAGTTAGAAGGAAGTATATTCACATTCTTGGTAGAAAAATTTCCATTCATATTTCTGCCCAAGTTTTTTAAACCACTGACAAGAGAGCAGTGCCAAAGAATACATCACAGGTTTTGTATGAAATCCAGTAGACGCTGTGAGAAATCTTGGGGTTTCTAATTAGATTTTATTATTTACCACATTTTCCCTGGTGTGTAACCCAGGAGATGGAAATATTAAGTAGATTTGATAGGTACAAAATTCTAATCTAGTGAACTTCTTCACATGAAATATGATTAAATTGTGGAATTTACTGCCCCAGGAAGTTGTTGAGATCAAGGTTTTAGTGACAGTAAATTTAGATTGACTTATTGTATGGAAAACAAGAATATTAATGTTATCAAGGCATAGAGGAGTCCTTGTTAGTTTTGGAGACCATATAGGTTTCTGACTTGAAATCTAAATGAAAAAATACATAATGTAGAGAATGGCTGTGGAGGAACAGCAGATAATTGTGCACATGCTTCCTGTACTTGATGTATAGCTTTCAACTTTCATTTCGTTTCTTAAATCCACATATTGCCTGCTGGGAACCTAGATCTATGAGCAAGTTGCCAAAACCTCTTTTAATAGGCTTGAAATTATTTATGTGTAATTGCATTATCACTGGTCAAATCCTGAATTTGGGCTACAAAACTTTCAAACTGCTTATTCTAATTGTTGCCTCTCTGTTTTCTATCCTGTTTCTGCCAGAACCATCCCATAGACCTTATCAAAAGTCTTTTCAGAGCTTTTGGGGATCTTTGGGATGTCATCTTACCCTTAATGTTCCCACAAGGAATGGGCTTTGACACTGATGGAAATTTTACAGTGTGAATGAGATTAGGCCCTGAATATGGAGAAGAAGGAATTTTCCACATGAAGCAACGCTGATTGGTATTTGGGACTCCTTACCCTTTCCTAGGCTTTAACTTGTTATTAATTGTGCAACTTTAGAGGAAAAATAGTTGATGCTTTCTTGTTTGTTTTGCTCAGAAGGGATTGGTTGCCTCAGTGCTCAGAACTATGTTGATATAGATGATTGTACAAGAAAGACATGGACCTGTTAGAGCAGGTCTGGAGGAGGGCCATGAAAATGATCAGAGGGCTGGAACATGTCTTCTGTGAAGAAAGGTTGAGACAGTTGGGCTTGTTCAGCCTAGAGAAAAGAAGAGGGGAGCCATTATTGCCCTTCAATATATAAAGGGGGCTTATAAGAAAGACAGGGAAACTTTTTTACCAGGGCATGCAGTGACAAGAGGCAACAGTTTTAAACTGAAAGAGGGTAGGTTTAGATTGGATATAAAGAAGAGTGTTTTTATGATGAGAGTGGTGGGACACTGGAACAGGTTTCCCAGAGAAGTTGTGGAAGCCTCATCACTGGAAGTGTTCAAAGTCAGGTTGGACAGGGCTTTGAGCAACCTATTCTAGTGCAAGATGCCCCTGCACATGACAGGTGGATTGGACTAGATGATCTTTGACAGTCCCTTCCAACTCAAACCATTCCATGATTCTATGACTTTTCTGCCTTAATTTTTTTCAATTTAAAAAAAAATAATTCATATTTTTGTTGATCAAAGGTTTTGATGATTTAATATTTGTGTTGCTGGACTGTGTTGGCTTAAACAGATCCCCAAATTTCCGAAGATATTTATGCTGACATTTTGTTATGTAAAACAATATTTAGAAAGGCAACTTACTTAAAATGCAAACCCTGTATGACTGTGGATCAGGTATTGGCTTGCCTTTTAAGTTTTTTCTTCACCATTTTCAAAACTTCTCAGTAAGAAAACTGATTTTTTGTTGTGGATTGTGAGAATAGTTTCTTTATTGCCTAGTCACAGGCTTGCTTACATAACCTAATCTACATGATCCTCAGTTCTCATTAAATTTATACTTTCCTAAATTTCCTTGTGATCTTTCTTATAAATCTATTCATGGTGTAAATCATAGGGAAATCAAGACCAAAAAAATTGATTGTTACAGTGATTTTGTAAGCGGCTGCCATTTCACAGGGCATAACTAACCTGAAATTTCCAGAGACTGGGAGTTTGATTCATCACCAGGTTACTCCAATTTTATTCTGCTGTAATTCTGCTGATTCAACTGAGCACCCTGAAGTAAAGCTTAGTGGTGATGAATTATGCCTTTGTTTTTTTCCTTTCTGAATCTAAAAGTTGTATAGTAAATAATATTTGCTGCTCACAGAGTAGCTATGAAGGGAAACGTACTTTTCCTGAATATTAAAGATACAAACTTGGCAGCAGTTAAAAGAAAAGTATTAGACTGTAGAGAGTTGGATTGGATTGGATAGGTCAGTGAATTACTTGCTTTGCAGTACTGCTGTTGACGTTCTTGCTTCTCTCAGGACCCCTTTGGAAATAAATGAATATATCTCTTGGGAAAGAGGCACATGAAGCAGAGCTAGGGATGTGATTATAATTAAATTAATTCAGATCTGTAACTTGAGTATATTTTGTTCCCATAAGCAAAGAGGGACCTTCCAGAATTAACCACTGTGGTCTGTAATTTCCTATTACCTTAAACTGGCCAGCTTCTCAGAGTTTGGATACTCAGTGCTTCCTTAAACTAGGGTCCTTTGAGGCTAATGGCAGAGTCAAGCCTCCTGACCCTAGCTCTGGTGCCCTGTTCCCAGGACCACCTCCCCTCGAGTGTTTGTTACATATTCCAACTAATCTTTCAAATTTGCAAATTTTTCCTCTGTTCTACTACTTCCAATGCTTTCATTCCATCTTGAATACAGACATGTTATGTTCTAATTCAGCTTCCTTTGTTAATTAGTTTTTAATTTTGAAAGTAAACTTCAGGCAGTTTAGTTTTGCTGATTTTATGTTTCTAATAACTGCTGTGCTCATTTGGCTTCTGCTCTGCTTACCCAAAGACCGCACTGTGATTTTGTAGGCCTGTGTACTGAGGTGGTCCACCAAGTGAGAATAGTTGTATTTTACTAGTTGGCTGTATGGATTCAGACAGTTATGTAAGGAACATAAACCTTCCCTTGGACTGTTCACAATCAATCAGTGATACAAAATTCATAATTTAAAAAGTAATAAATGTAATATTTAAGTGGGACTGAATGACAGATGGTTTTGATGAAACATTCTCTTCTTTGCAATGTATGAGACAGAACCCTGTGATATGTCTTACTTTGCCAAGGTAGTCTTCTGTAAATCAGTAAAGGTATGACAACTTAAGCCAAGCTAATAGCGCTAGATAAATAATGGTAAGTGTTATGTATAGATAACAACAGTTACAATGACTGTGATGGACACTTTACTGGTTATTTTTCACTGCTATACATGGAACTGCTAATATCCACATTTATGTTGCAAACAGGTGAAAAAATATTTGTCGCTTCTGTCAAAAATTGAACTGGAAATCTTACAGGGCATGCATCGTATTTTTCCATTAGGTTTTAGGCTAAAATATGCCCCAGTCTTCTGTTGCATGCTGGAGATTTTTATAGGTTTGTTCATGTGCCAGTTCTTCACAGCATATTAGTTGCCTATTGAGAAATCCGTCTTCAGCATTTTATACCCATGTGTGGTCCAGAATTCTGGTATTCACAGTTTGGGATCGCTGCAGAACTTAACTGTATCTTTTGCCTGGAAGGAAGAATTTCATAATGCAGGCCTTTTCCTGACAAGTGCAAAGACATTGTCAGCTTCTACATCAGGACAGACATATAATCCAAAATTTATTCGGACTTTGGAAAAATCTATTTTGCTTGATACAGACTACACCTTTTTTCTGCGTCACATAAATCCTGTGTAGGGGATTGTGAGTATATATGCTATTTACAGAGGGATTACTCCATGTTATAGTCTTCCATATGCTCTCTTCCTCTTGCATGAAAACAAAGCAATGTTTTTTCTGTAATAACGATGTGTCAGGTCTTACATAGCTTCTGAGAAGCATTCTTTATCTATATCTGCTCGATCTCATTTTTTTTCCTTGGAAAGGTCATGAATATGTCTTAGTTTCATACCTAGGATGGTGCTTGAATTATAACCTTGAGTAATTACTTGGGAAAAGCATGTGCTTGCTCTATCCTCCCAAAAATTAATATATACCCAATACTCTCCTGTGCATATTTAGTCTGTAAGAAATTGCTGCAATAGTCAAGAGAAACTAAGTGATGAACAAAGATGGGGCAGTATTTTATCAACTTGTTGAAAGGTTGATTTAACAGAGATGTCAAAAGACCAATCAGTAACTCATCCGATGAAAAACTGTGAGTAACCTTGGATTAACCACTTCAGTTTGCTACCTCTGACTTGCTACATGTCACAATAACCTTATGGCTTGAATATGTTACCATTACTCAGAAAAAACGAAGCTCAAAGAAGCAAATAGACAAATTTATAGAAGACAGATTTATCAAAGATTATTAAATACTCTAGTCTGATGCAAAATTTCTGATTGTCACCAGGACAATGATTACTGCAATCTGGGAGGAGCTTGTACAAGTACGTTCTACACTTACCTGATTTCTTCTACTTTCCTTAGGAGTTTATGGGTCCTGTGAGGGATCAGCAGATGGACCTTTGACCTGATCAGCTGTGTTTATCTTATGTAATCCTCATGTACAGTTATTGATTTCAAGGGAAACAGAGTCCTATCCCACCCCCTAGTTGGATGGCTTTTCCTATGCATATGGTAGGGAGATGTATTCCATTGGTGGCCTGTGCAATGGGGTAATATTCACCTCTTTTGAAATGCTATATATGGTAGGACAGTGGAGACAGTAGATAAGGACACGGAGTTGGAATCCTTGTTTGGAAGGTCTGAAGATGTAATTAATACAAGGGTTGACTACTGGAGCTGAGCTTCGGGTTTGAGAAACTAGGAAGTTGAAGAATATAGTTGAGGAAAGAGAAGCTGTTGCTGACATTCTTACCACTGGTAATACCAAACCAAAGTAAGATGGGATATTCATGAGCAAGAGCATTTAAAAGACTCTGAATAAAGTAGTTCTTTGCAGAGGTCTGAGGTTTTCCACTTACAATAATTCTGAGGTACTTTTGAGGCAACTGTTTGACAGCTTCTCAACACTAGGAGTTCTGGCTGACTGCTATGAATGGGAGTGCATGGTGACTTCTCCTATGACAAAAGATGATTTCTCTGAATTTGTGAAGACAGCAGTATAGCAATCTTTGAAAAGGTCCGTTCCATATCTGGATTTTGATTCATTAAATGATTAAGAAACTTATTATTTGGTATGTCCAGAGGATATCAAGTTAATAAAAAAATATTGCATTTCTTCCGTATAATAGTAATTAAAACATCCCTGTAAAGTAATGGTTGCTTGGTGAATTATAGTATGACTTTGAATGTGATAAGTGTTACGTGTTAGAGAGGCACATAATGATAAGAAAAGCAATAAAATATTTTTTTTTTTAGTTGTTCTTGTCATAAAAACCTCTTGCTGGATCACTTAGATCACATCTCATTGAGACAGTTACTTCCCATCTGCGAACTATTATTTCCTATGGGATTTGTAATGGAAAAGCTGGATCCAAATGTAATTTGACTATCTTTCACTGTTCTCAGGGAGTCTATAATATCTTTGCTTTGGAACCCATTCTCTTTTGGAAAATGACACAATGCAACCATCTTATTTTTCAGTTCAAAGTTGAGCATAAGTAGCTGTAAAGCTAAGCTTTAAATCCTGTACTCAGACTGCTGCATGGGGATTGCAAAACTGCAGTATAGATTAACTGTAATTCTGTCACAGAGTCTGCAAAGAACAACACATGTCTTTAAGTATTACATTCTGGAAAGCTTTTCAGTGGCTGCTGAGTATATGGATCCAAACACGATGTATGGCTTTGCATTCTGTTCGTTTTACGTGGAACTTAGGAGACTGAGTATACTCATGGGTTTTAGCAGTCACATGGTGAGAGGAAATGTTCCATTTTTATGTACAAATCTCATGCTGATTTTCCAGAAAAAGGAAAAGTATCTTTACTTGTACACTGGGTTAATTTCATTTTTGAATTCACGTCAAAAGCTGAATGTAGGAATCGTAGTATCAGTTTAGAGTAAAATCCATCTTAAAAATCAGTTCTGTGAAGCAATGCGTTATCTCACTTTCATCTGACTTTAGAATAACATTCTATTATTTGATATCCATTAAAACACACCCAGCATTTTACAGGGTGAAGCTTGGAAAAAGATCCAAAGCATTAGTAACTTCAAGGCATTGTAGGAATAAAAAATATCTGATTGTATCAGTCATTAAAAATCACAGGGTTTTCTTGGTTGAGTGATACTCAGAATACTGCCTTTTTGCTCTATCTTTCTCACTGTCTTGCTATACCATTATCTTATCTACAGGCCAGTTTTCAGAAGTGATTACCTCTGCAGTTCCCTGAGAATATGAAAAGCATGGATATTAAATCAGAATAAATGAGGAGGCCACAGACCTATGTACCCTTATCATAAATTGCTCTCTCTCTGCTTTGGAATAAAGTTTGCTAGGGAAAAGATTCAGCAATCTATAAGGAATGGGAAATGTTTGGTTGCATTGCAAGTGTAGGGTTATAAGTGATGACATTATTGTAGTAAATAAACATATGAAGAACATTGTCAGATTAGAAGAGCAATGGAAAGAGCCTGAGTCAAGAACATCAAGAGGAATCCAGATCAAGCCCGTTATAGAGGTGATAAAGAAGATAGTACACACCATCTCATTATCGAGTATGAGACCATACAGCAACAATGTAAAAGCAATGGAAAAAGATATTAAAGAAGAAAAGGGAAATATTGCAATTTATAGAAGCTTACAATGTAAATGAGGTAACGGCTTGGCTCAGTAGTTTGCTGGAAGATGATACAAAACTCTCACAACGACTGTGTGATCCTGAACAGGGCGAATTCTGCTTTAGATTCTCCTAACCTAACTGACAAAAGTATTTTTAAATGATTGAAGAACTTGCTTATAACTAAATACTTAGTCTTTATTGCATGGTTTATATGTGGTTCTGGACATGTAGATGAAAATGGGTGATCTCTGATCCCTCTGAACTTGAGTCTACTTGAGTTGTTTATTTTTGTTCCAAAACAGAAACATACTCATATGTGTGTCCATTGTGAACCTTCCAAACTTTCTGAATGCACTTAACTACAGCAAATGCACAGACAGTATCCCACAGTTATTCAGTCACTTTAGGAAATGTGGGGATAACACAACAAATGTTTATAGCTGACCTATAAATCCCAGGAGGTCCAGAATACAAGTACCAAAAAAATTCTTTGGGTAACAGTACAAAAGGGCATTGCCACAATAAAATTTCCAATGGGTTTCATTAAAATGGAAAGGATAGCTGTGCAGCTGTAAGGAAACATGTCACAAATGAAAAAAAAAAATCAATATTTACAGAGGCTAATACCAAAATTACTTGTTTTCTTTTGGCACAAAGTTCAAAACCAAATAAGGCTTCTATCTCAGTATGAAAACTAATTCTAAAGGGATTAAACTACTAGTAAAATTGAATCATTTCAGCCTTATTCAGTGTCTTAACTATAGTTCTCCTGCAGATAAGGATAGCAATATCCCACTTAATTGAATCCCTATTTGAAATACTCGGTTCTTCCCTATGTCTGATAGCGTGGTCTCCTCAAAAAGCCAGAGTTGCAGTTGGCACTGTGCTACCCACAGGAACTAGTTTACCACAAGGGGGAAGTTTATGTCCTAATGGGGTTAGCAGGGAAGTAAGGAAACAAAAGAACCATTGTATCAATATATTATCTCCTTCATCAGACTGAAACAACTACTTTCTCTTTTTATTACTCCCTGCAGTATAACCAAGTTTGATAGATAGTGCATTACCTCCAAGACCATTGTTCTCTTGAACAAATACTGTGAAGATAAGCATTTGCCATGCTGTTGTTCTGTTTCAACAAACATGTGAACAGGAATAAAGTCTTGTGAACTAAAACCACGTTTAAACCATAGTCTGGGTGAAATAATTCTTAAACAGGCATCACTTGATAGGGAATAATGAAATGACTATATTCCTGCTGTAATGTGTGACCATGAATTATAATTATTGTTTTTACTGATGGAAACAAAGCAATGCCATGTAAATATATATTCTATGGCTCTCTTTTTTTCTTTAAATACAAAATGAAGCTCCTTGCAAAACAGAAGGTGAAATTGTGTTGAGGGAACTAGTGAAAGAAAATACTAACTGCAGGCAAGACGGCTTTCCCTTTGTGTTGAGTTTATTTTATAGGAGATGACCAGCAAAGAAGACTATGCAAAAGACCAAATTACATTCTGATAATTTGGCCCAGACCCTCAGAATATGCTGAATTATTCTGGGTTGTGTGAGGAGCAGAGTGTATAAGGAAGCATTCAATTAACTTTCTTGCACCAAAACTCATATACTTTCAGATACATCTCTAGAGGTTTCCATCATGTTTCTTCCAAGGTGGCATGATTTCATATCACTGTACTTGCAGTTCTTTTCTGCTTTTTCCTATTTCCAGTAGAACTGTGACACCATAAAGTCATTACTTTACTGTAGGTTGGAACCGAATTTACACTAAATGTGGACGTTCCACGATATAGTTAGAGTCTATAGTGGCTCCAACCTCATGTAGCTTTTGTGCTGTGGTGGAAATCTGATTAGCCTCCTTCGAGCAGAAATGAAGTCAGCTGACTGTATCAAGACATATGATACATTAAAAACAAGACTATTTTGAGGCCTTCTTATTTAGACTGTATCTAAATTGTTCACTGAAAAGAATGTAAGGTGGTCTTAGATCAATCTTAGAATATCAATACTACTTAAGATTAGTACAGAAATTGAACTGGCATAGGAGGGATCCTCTTTTTTGAGTAGCACCTTCTATTTGGATGCAAATATGTGTCCTGTCTAAATTACCTTTCTTCTCCTGTTAAAGGATTTGGCCAGACATGTTGCATTTATTGATTATTGCTCCAAATTCCCAGTCGTTAAAATCAGAAACGTTGTCTTCCTGCTCCTCCCTGGGCAAAACACATCTGTATTGAACAGCTGCTGTAACTAATGCTTGCACTTTCCATAGTGCATGGAGAGTGCTTATAGGCAGCTCTGTTCACAAGTAGAGAAATCTTGCTATTGCCATAGTCCAGATATACATGGTACAAAATACAACACGATCTCTGGGGTTTTTACCTGCATATACATGATATGAAATACGACACCATAGAAAATGTGTATGTATGTGATCCCATTAAAGAAGAATAACACTTTATGGATTAATTGATTAACACAGCCTTTGGATTCTGTGGTAAGAATTGCTTGATGGCTTAATTGTCAGCAAATCTGTGAGTGCTAGTATAGAAGCCTAGCTATAAAATATAGTAGACATCAGTTGTTGACATCGACGTCAGTTGTTGGTGTCAACATTGGATGTTGATGTCAGTTGTCATTGTCGTCGACGTCTGTCATTGACATTGGTTGTTCATCAATGCAGTCGTCAACATCAACGTCGATGTCTGTTGTTGACACTGGTCTTTAATGTCAGTTGTTGAAGTCATTGAAGTCTGTTGTTGATTTTGACATCAGTCATCAACGTCAGTCATTGACATTGATGTTGGTCATCTATGTCAGTTGTTGACATCATTGAAGTCAGTCATCTATGTGGCTGTCGGTCGTCACCGTTGGTCATCAATGTCGACGTTGGTCATTGACGTTGGGTGTCAATGTCGGTTGTTGTCATTGGTTGTCGATGTCAACATTGATCGTTGTTGTCAGTTGTCAATGTTGACGATGATCATTGTCAACATCATCGACCTCAGTTGTTGACCTTGGTTGTTGATGTCGGTCGTCGGTGTTGACGCCAATCGTCGACGTTGACTTTGGTCATCGATGTCAATCGTCGACATCAGTTGTCGAGGTTGGTCATTAATGTTGATGTTGGTCATTGATGTCGGTTGTTGTTGTTGGTTGTCAATGTTGATTGTTGACATCAATGTCATTTGTCTACATCATTCATCAATGTTGGTCGTTGACACTAGTTGTCAACATCATCGACATTGGTTGTTGTCATTGATGTTGGTCGTTGACCTAGGTCTTTGACATTGTCATCGGTCATTGGTTTTGGTTGTGAACAATAGTCATTAACTTTGATGTTGGTTGTCAATGTTGGTCTTTGACGTCTGTCGTCAGTGTTGATGTCAGTTGTGAAAATAAGCACTGACTCTCCCCAGCTTGCAGCTTGAAACTTGCCTCATGGGCCTAGCAAAACAAAAGAGTGGTCACATTAGAAACTGATTTTAATATGGAAGCCTAATTTTAAAATGGAAGGAATCTTGACCAATTACTTTGTGCTTTCTAATTAGTAGTTCTTGAACATTCATTAAATGTATTCTGTTTAAGAACTGTAGTAACTATTAGAACGAGAACAAATTCTTATTTTCAGGATCCATATTTCAGGTCAGAATTTAACTTTTTAGAAAAGTTCATGCTTTTTAGCTGTAAATTCTGATATTTTGTCAACCAAGTCTTTAAAGTAACTACATCTAAGCTTTAAGTTATCTAACAATGTGATTAGGTATTTGGTCCTGGGCAACCTGCTGTAGCTGACCGAGTTTTGAGCAAGAGGGCTGGACTAGACAATATTCAGAGGTACCTTCCAACCATGGTGATACTCTGATTCTGTGATTCTACTCCTCATTTCAAGTGCAAGCTTTCACTTAATTTGACAGATTTATCCAAATGGTGTAGGTACACTCAATTAGATTTTTTTTCAGAAAAATCTTGGATTAAATGAATTGGTTAATTTTATTTACCCTTTTTTCAGGTTTGGTTTATGGAGCTAAGCAAAAAGCATTCCTCAACTATGTAGGAAGGAAGGCTTATTTAAAAAAAGAAAACAAACGATGTAATTTAAGAAATTGGTGTTGTTATTCTAGCTATACCAAATGAAACTATTTCAGATGTAGTGTGGACACATTATTCATTAATCTACCTCTAAATTAGCTATGTTCTATGTCTGAGAATTTTCTTAGTTGCTTGACTCCTTTGTATTTTTCTAGAAATTAACTCCTCTGCTTTGGTAAGATGACTTCTCATTTCATACCTTCCTCTTGGGACACATCTATGTATGTTGCTTAAGGCAGAATTTAATGACTTTCAGAATTTCCATAATTTTCTATGAGAAGAAATGACTGGATTAGTCTAGGAAGTGTTAAAACCGAGTGAACCATGTTCTGCAATTGCACACAAACCCAGAATCAGTCTTATTAGAACACCACAGTCAAATCATCAACATACTTTTAAAGTATATCTGAGAATTAGAACAACATTTGCATCTGTACCGCATATGTCATATTTGCAGTCCAAATTTAACTCCTTTTTTATGTTTGATTCAGTAAAATGTTTTCCCTTCAGATAATTTGAATCCAAAGGTAACATGGTCATTTTCCCTTGAGAGTATTTGACATCTGGGTTGGTTGAAATGCTCAAACTGCCCAAAGCTAAAACTTCAAAACATAAAAGGGAAGCACCATTTCAATTTTGACGCTTTCACGAGATATTCACGGTAAGGCAGATTCCTCATAAAATCATGTTCACTCCATTGGCAGCAAGTCCTCAAGGAAAGGGAGACCTATTTCAAAGGCTGCAGCACCTGGCAGTCTTGTCCCTGCATACATGTGCCAGCATTGCACCTACAAGTGTTAAGATACGACAGCAAAAGTGGAAGAACTAACGAGTTGAAAGGCTGCTCAAAATTTGTCTACAGTGCAAGCAAAACCAAATTTTTCTGAGTCAAGGATGTTGGACTACAGTGCAGCTCTGGCATGGTTACCCTTGTTATGCAAAGGAAAATGGCCAGAGCTAAAATGGAAACCTGGACAAACTTCCCAAAGATCTAAACGTGGTGGGCTTACTGCCACGGGGTGGAAATGTGGTGTGGAGGTAGTAACTACTGCTTTTGGAGTAGCGAGCACCAAAATCCTAAGTACCTGTCTTCTTAAACACTCACACTCTTTCTGAGTTTTGGAAATGGCAAAACTGGCAAAGAGCCACGCTATGATCTTTCCTACAATATATAAAAGCTACTTGTCTCTCTAGCTGTGCTTAAAAGCAATTCAGCTGAAAATGAACCCTAAGGTAAATGCAGGTCATGCCCATCAGATGAAACTTGTGCTCTAGAATTACAGATTAAAGTTTCATGTTTCTGTAACCTTGATAGAGGCCAGTGTGTATTTTACATTAGCTGAAAAATTATCCATGTATATATTTTAAACAGAAACCGCTTGGAGAATTAATCTTTACAGTACAAAATATGTGTAACATGTAATTGTTGGTAGCTGTCAGGGCCATAGTGTGGTGAGCAATGAACTTGCAGAGTGATCGTTCCTGTCTTGAAGATGTTACAGTCTTAAGGAGAGAAAGATGGTGAAAAACAAAGACTATTAAAGGACACAAAGAGCCAGAGAAGGAAAATGAAAGAAAAGCTTGAAGTTAATAGTAATGATGAAAATAGTAATAGCTTTTTTTTTTTTTTTTTTGGCTATTTATTGCATCTTAGCATCTCAAATTGCTTTACAGACACTAAGCAACTTAACACCAAGTTGAAGATCTTGTCTCAGAAAGCACCTAGGTTTCATTTCTAACTCTTTAACCATCTCCCATTGAAACCTTCAATACCCATCTTGTTGGCAAATTCTCAGTTTTCTACCCAGAAACAGGATATCATTTGTTGCTAATAGTCCGAAGCATTGAAACTGTGATTGACAGATTAGAGCTCTGTTTTACATGAGCACATCCTTCTGGATGGAAACCAGTGGAGGTCACTGATATCAGAAGCTTACAATATGAAGAACAGGGTATTTTCCTGCTTAGAGTTTGTGCTTTGCTTCATAACCCAAAGGCAGATGGAAAGTTTTTAAACAATATGGTCAATGGTCAATCAGATGGAAATACTTCCAAGGATGAGAATGATTTACAACTGCTGATGACCTGTCCCAAATCATGATGCTGCATTTTGAACAGCTCTTGTTTTGACCAATGCTCTGTCTGAGTGTGCTCAGCTGTCTATAGTAGGCTTTAGGACTGGTGTCTTTCTCTTCTAGTGCCAACAGTCTTACTTAGATTTATTTAGCTTAATAGCACGGAAAACTGAATGGTATTTTCCAAGAATGCTTTTATCAAGTAGAAACTGCAGTCTTAACAAGAGAGAGACCAAATTGGAGATTGTCCTTGTAGTCTTCAGGTTATACTGGAATTGTGTATTTACATTTGTGGTTTTATGTAATTTGAAACACTTGCAATCCTGGCTAGTGAAATACACCATCCAGTGATTTGCAAAATATAAGAGAAATGAAAGTTCAAAGACATAAAACCTAGCAAATCCCAAAGCAAAGCGTGATATTTTGCCTCATGCCTACTGAACTTTTATAAAGATTCCTCTTTCAGAATGGCTTTGGAGCACACTGAGGATGTAACATTATATATCAATTAAGAGGTAAGACTTCCCTTCAGCAAGGTCTGAGTTCCTTTCTGAAAAGTTGTATTATGTTAGTTATTCTTATTATAAAAAATATAGCAGCTTGACATGAAACCTGATATATTTATGAATGGAATAATATCATTGCCTGACTGAAGAAACTGAAATACAGTTGAAATCAGCAATGTTACTATAAGCAGATTCATAAATGTTAGACTGCATGGGCTTATGACAGGTAAAAAATGACATACCAGTACATTACTGATATATACAGGAAGATTTCCAATGTTTCTGAAGTTTTTATAAACTGGGTTTTTTTTGTTGTTGGGTGTTTTTTGTTTGTTTGTTTGTTTTGTTTTATTTTTAAAAAAAGTGGAAGCCAAGAGACAAATCTTGTATGACATTTCACACAGGTGTGAGTAGCCATTTTGGGCCTGATCCAAAACCCTTTCAGCCTGTGGACTTCAGTCAGCTTTGACACTTCGCGGGGTTTTTGCACCTTATTTCAAGCATAGAAACCTGTTGTAGGTCTGCTCCATGTTCTCCCCTAAAGTATGCTCTCCCAGGACTTTTCTATGGGATTTCCAGAGGTCTACCCAGTGCTCTCAGCTCTTCGAGGTGGGCAAATCTCAGGAACATGATCCCACCAACATCAATATATTTTAATCCAAATACATCTTTGCCAGCTTATACAGTGAACATAATTCAGAGCTCCTTGTGTTGCATAAGTGAATATTTGGTATGAATACACTAAGCAAATGAATTGCATCACATTACAGTATCAGTGCTCTGCTGTTAACAGACGAATAGTGTGATTGTGCTGCCTATTGATTGCATATATGGGAACCTAGTCTGCTTCCTTTTTTCTCATTAATGTAACGAGGAAATGTTTGTAAGGAGTAAGTTGCCAGTGATTAGGTGTCAATGGTCTCAGCAGGTCTCTAGTGTCTCGTGCCATTTAGGTGTTGTACTTCTGTTTCATCTGTTTCTATTTTGTAGGCTGTTTGGGATATGAAGGATTTGGTTTCTTTAGCTGACTGTGTTTACATCATAATATTGAATCGATATTATACGTTTAGAAAACTGGCTTTGAAATGGAAAAAGTGGGAAATTAACTGTCTTTCTGTCCCTTTTCCACTAAACAGAATGGGAAAAACTAGATCTTGTGGTCCAGTCTTGCAAAGTGGTGAGACTTTCAATATCCCATGAAATCAAACTGTGAGACGCTTACAGAAAGGGGCAAATTCCTCACCTGGTGACTTAGCTAGTGTAGTTGTGTGTGCCCCTTCATTGCCTATGCAAAGTTCATCAGGCCTTTAACAAGGAGTTATAATTTCTCATGTTTTCTTGTGTCAATGTGCTGCAGCTAATACTTTAATCACTGAAGTGAATGGATGAGGTGGATGAATAGAGAAAAAAATATATCCTTTGCAATCTTTATGTAACTTTTCAAACCAGAAGAGTTTATACTCCTTGCTGCTGATTCACTGAGCTACCAGATCATATTTTGTACTTTTAGAAAAGAAGGGATAGAATGGGCAAAAAATTTACGGGTTCCTCTATGTAGGCTTCAGATTTTTCCAGGACACAAGCTATATGCCATCCTGCCAGTGGAAACATGTCCTTCCCTCCCACATTTTTGAAATGAGTTTCATGTGACACTCACATAACTGGTCCTGTAAAATGTGCCAAAATTGCTATAAGCAAAATAATCTGTGCCTGAGGCAGTTTTGTAACAATTCTCTTAAAGCATTTATATTCTATATTTTTGGACCTTTCTGGAGTTTCATTTTCTTACCAAAGTTTAGTCAATTCTGCATAGCAACTGGCAAAAACTGTATATGCACCTTGTACCCTTTCTTTGCTGCTATCAAGCTTTTCTCATCTATTTACACATGCAACCATTTGTTGGTGATATACTGCTCTGGGCAATCTGTGTTTTGGAAAGTCAATATTCCATACAATCCTTCTCATTTTTTGCCTTTTTACTGCCCTCTGGTATGCACCTTTTCTATTTTTGCTACCTTTTTAGTGGATAAGGCAAATTAGCATTTAGCAAGAACAAGTAATGAATTTAATACACTTGCATTTGTATTTAATTCTTTGTTTCCTTTGTGTAAATAGACAAAGATTTCTGCAATTTGGGCTAGCTGGTAACCATGATTAGGTATTATTTGCCAATGAAAGTTCAGGGTGAGTTTAATTTATTTTAAAATTCACTAGTCTATAAAATATGATAGCTACTTTTTAAATTAACTGTCAATGGTAAAATTATTACAGGATTAATGACTGAATTCAGCCATCATAAATCCTGACAAATTATAGCTGTGCCACATACACAAGTAGCTGATGATTTCAAGAGCTGCATGTGTTTTATTGCAGGGAAGAGTAGATGGTAACATTACTGCTGCTGTATACTTCAATGCCAAGAGATAATGCTTCCCCTCACAGCTGAGCAGTTTTGTATCCGTTATTCTGCTCCACAACTTCTCTTTGGTACAAAATCTGCAATTTAGGATGGTATGGTCCATTGTTTTCTTTACCTCCTATACTTACGTTCAATACATTTAAACCTAATGGATCCTGTGCAGTCCTCCATAGAAAATTTTAGCAAGAAGCATTAAAAATGTTACACGTTCTGCTCCATCTTTTTCTCCTGAATGTCTATTGAAATCATGGAGGATTAAACTGGAAGTGTCAGCAACTCAATGTGGAACAGGTGTTATCTTAGTATGGCATGACAGCTCTGGTGTTTGGTGTATGGGAAATATTAGCTATAGCTCCATGTTAATCAGATCTATTCAATAACTGTGGTGTTCTCTCTATTTAGGATATCAGATAATTGGTTTACTGCATTATTTGCTCTCAAATGGGAAATACTATCTATTTACTGCCCTTTGATTTCAGACCAGTTTCCTAACTAAAAGTTAGTTAATGATAACCACAGTCTGTATCAGTCTTGATGTTACATCCAACGACCTTGCTTAAATTTGAAATGTGAATGTTGGAAATTAACCTCCATCCCCCAATAAATATACATGTGGCATTCAAAAATATTACTCTGTCATCATGAAAAGACATATTCAAAGCAGACATTGGAACAAACTGAAATCACAAGATGATCACTGCAGCAATTAACACCCAGAATTTTCAAAAGTAGTTACTATCTCTGAGTATTGCACTTCTTTGGTGGATCCTGTTTAAGACCTCTTTAAAAAGATTTCATCATCTGTAGCTTAATGCCAGGCAATTTAGAAGAAACTTGCAATTGGAAATCCTAGCTCCACAATTTACCTAAGTGGCATAACTACTTGTATCATTTGCTGCATACAATGTCTTTATTATTTTGCATTTATATTCTTTATATATATTTCATTGATATATCTCAGAATGACAGAAAGAAAAATGTCTGCCAAATTTCCTTTTGCTCCTCTAGTAAAAAGGTTAGTCAAAACTGTCTTAAGTATGGGAAAAGGCGGTTAAAAATCAGCTTCCAGCTTCTGTCATGAAGATTCAGACATTGTAAAATCTGTCACATCTCCTGGATAAAAGCAATGTCATAGGTGCGAGGTATGACAGATGCTGTATTAGGAACTTTTGAAATATAAAAGACTGGTAATTATTTTCTCTGGGAAGCTTGGAACAAGCTGTGCTAAAAACAGGCAGAAACCTGTTTTCAGCTGTTTGGGACTACTTAGATACAAGAGAGCTAGAAAAATACTGGAATTCTGTTTCTGATTGAGCAGAGGCAGAGACTTAGAACTAGGAAACAAACCCAAATTTGATGCTGCATAAGTTTCAGGTGTGAGCAATTCCAATCTGGGTAAGTAAAAGCTTAGCATATCTCTCCAAACAACCACAGAAAGCCATCTCACTGGGCTTTAAAGCAAGACTTCCTAAAGATCACTAAGGTTTGTGATTGTATAGTCAACTACTAGGCTTTACTTGAAAATGGGTTGGGATGAGAACTGAATGCACCTTCAAACAAATAGGTTTTGAAATAGTTTAACCAGTTTGGATTTCAGGAACTTGAAAGTGCTTTCCTCTGTATAGAGATCGAAAGTAAGTATGTTAACACAGTCAGACATCAGCTGGAGGGAAGAGTACAGTGTTAGGGAATAACGAGCGTAGAGGAAGTTAGCTTAATTTATGACTTTAAGGATTAAGATTTATTGTCTTTTTAATACAGCTAAATGCAAATACTGTGACCATCTACCTGACTAAGACCGACCTGGATGTTTAGCTCTTTTTATAGACCTCCTCGAATCTAGATATAGTGATATCTTGAGGCAATAAACTACACATAATTAACATACAATGTGCAATACACATGTTGAGTTCTACTATATATGTCTTTGGCTCTGAACTATAAGAAAGAAAGATTCTCAGTGAATAATTTACCATCACAATAATAGCTACTATATCTGCTGTGTCTGTTCTTACTATCTCATCCTAAAACTGTATAGTCTCTATGCCTTTAGCCTCTCCTCATATGGAGTCATTTGAGCCCTCTAATAATTTTCCATACACATCTCTGACTTCTCTGCTTTTACTGTAAAATGTGTAAGTATCATTGCAAAGCTGTTACAGGCAGGTACCAACTTACACAGTTCACTTATTATGAAATCTAGTGTTTATTTATAAGTTTAGCCATTTTCTTTGGCCAGCTATGCTGTACTAGATGCAAACTCTGGGCTTCATAGTTTATTGAGAACTAGAGAACACCAGAAAACAATAATAAAAAGTAATAATAATAAAAACAATAATAAAACCCGGGACAATAATCTGACACGTACGTTCTCCTTCATCAAATGGCTAAGACATAGAAGCAGTGTGCCCTTCTATGGGTATTGTTTATTCTCCGTGCTGGGTTTTATGTGTCTCCCCTTCTCTCCTGTTTCTGTAAATGGATTCATTTGAACAGAAGAAAATTGGCTTCCTAACAGCTCCCTGATAGCCTTTCTTAGGACTTTGTCCTGAGATTAACTTAAACTGCAGCCTGTAAAATCAAGGTAGAATCACTCTAAGCAGAGAGTCCTCATGAGCTCTGGTCATGTAAGACATGGTCGCGGAAGTCTTCCCAGTTGGATTGTTTGCTTCAGTAAATCTTCTTTATATGAGTATGGTTTGCCAGGTCAGAATGATGCACTAAGAATTACATGCTATTACCTCAGCTGATGTAGCTTGCTTTGTTCTTAGTAAACGGAACACTAGTTTATATTAGCCAGACCTCTGCCCTTAATTTTTTTTTCAATTTTTGTTTTGAAGGTCTGTACCTGGAAAAGTGTCTAATCCTTTAAGTACTAGGAGAGAAATCCTAGCACCACCAATATTAATGGCAGTGCTCCCAAAGACCAAAGTTGGGAGCCATACTCCAAGGAGATGTTTAGGAGCTATTACCTTAAGCATGTAATGGCATTACCACCATTTCTGCCTAGCAGTTGCAGAAACCAGCCCTCAGGTTCTTTAGCTTGACACACCTGCATCTATGAAGTTAAGAAATACTGCCCAGCTGTAGTAGTTCTCAAGAAAGTTAATTCTCACATTAAGAGATGCACTACACACAATTTTGTTGCTGTTCTGATCTAGGAAGAAGCCAATATAAATTATGAATCAAAAAGTGATATTAGCTCTAGCACAAGGGAATCTCATAAAGCAATAGGGAGAGGGAAGGTTAAATTAAAAAGTTTAGGCATTTATTCAAAATCAGCCCTCACATTCATTTGATTGACTGGAAGCAGGGACTTGTAAAGGTCAGACACTGCAGATGAGTCATTATGAGTCCAGCTGATATAAACTGACAAGCCTTTTCACCCTGTAGGGAAATGTTTCTTAATAAAAAGAGAAATTTCTAAACTGATTTACAATCAGTAAATGCCTAAGTTTTCATGTGTCCCTGCTCATCTTAAAGCTAGAAAAACCTCATGTAAGCTGTATTAACCTGTTGCTGTCAGCATGGGTGTTTTCTTTGGTTTCAAAATATGTAATAGTGTAGTCCTTCATATTTTCCTCTGTTCTTTCTTTTTTTACTTGGTTTCTTTTCCTATACTTAAGCACTTGCCTTGCTTAGAGCTGGATACATAATACTAGGCAAGAAATGTCTTGTTATGGTTCATTTTAGTAGGTAAAAACTGTTCTAAATTATTTTTAAAAAAACTTAAAAACCCACAACCTTATCTTAAAATAAAACTGAAAACCAGAAACAAAGAAAAAACAAAGCTTAAAGAATGATCATGTCCCAGAGATGGGATTTATAACTTTTGTTGATGTTGGCTGATGAAAGCTTCTAAGAGTGCATGGGAGTTGTTGTTCTTTTTTTGTTGCTGCTTTTTTTAATCTTTGCTAGACCTGTGAAAGAATGACAAGAAAAAAATCTTGATCCGTTGCAGGCTGGGAAAGTCTTCATATTGTTCCTCATCCAGCGGCACTGATAACCTACTTTGAATCACTCCTTTGAAGTTAGTATTGCGTTAATGAAAATAAATAAAACCAGAACTCCTGGTGTAAAGCTGATACTTCATCATCGCTGTGTAAAGGTGTTAGTTAAAGTACCTTCTTGTCTTTGAGTTGTTACTTCCCTTAACCTTGTGGTGAGGATATACTGAGCATATCAGATCTTTAGACTTGTTACTGAAATTAAATATTCAACATAGTTGCTTTCCATATGTTTTTTAGGATATAATGAAATTATTTGATCAAGCGTTTTGTAGTCTGCACTCTGTATGTTTGAATTTGTAATGGAGACTCTGCCATGTCTAAGGGTTTGTGGCAAAGCAGTTTGTGTTTTCAAAATATGATATGCTTCTGTTTTGCAGAAACTGCCTTTTTTCTGGAGCTGACAAGTATAGGTGCTGCCTAGACTTTTGCACTGCAGTCAAATAATGGTCCCTTTTTCAGGTGGGAGGAAAAAAGCAGTTATGTAATACTCCCTCTGATAAAGACAATTCTGATACAGTGTCAGGAAAACCTCATTTCATCATTACTGGTGTAGCTGGTGGTTTACCTCTGAGTAGAGGGTCTACATAAAGTGTAGGTCACTGCATATTAGAGAGTTTTTTGGGAGAGAAACATCTAATTTTCCTCAGTAAATAAACTGTGCATAATTACTACACGTTTGAATGGTGCCCTGTGTGCAGTAAGCATATGGAATGATCTAAATATCAGTGAAGCTCCTCATGAAGGACTTAAATTGTACCTTATCCACAGAAGTCTTGAAGTGTTGGGGAATTTCCAGAAAACTAGAATTAGTGTTATCTCAGCATCTACATAGAACTACCCAGAAATTAAAGACAGGTAAAGGTGTTGTCGTTTCTAAATGAAATAATGGAATGTCCCAGACAGATTTTGATTAAAAAGACTTAGAAGATGAGTGATGCAAATCAATTCAATTTGTCAACTCAAGGAGAAGAAGAGTTTAACTAGATATGGTAAAGTTGATAGAAAACATCTAGCATTCTCTAAAAGCAGGTGGTCTGGGGCTAGGAAGCATAGCTATAAACAGTCACTAATGGTATGGTGTCACTCTGCCACTCAGGCAGTGAGGGAAGATCTACGGTACTCAGTGGCCTCACATGTGACTAGTACTGTACCTGCTGAAGAAAAGGTTGCAAGATGGGGGGGAAGAGAGAAATCCACATCAATCTTGATAAGGTAGTTAAGGTCCGAGGGCTTTGAATTGCATTAGTTTTATGTTGCTACCACTCTGCTGGCTGGAATAGAGCTATTTCAAAACATATAAAGATCATCTCAGTGTATGTGCTTATTGGAAAGAGTGAACTTGCTGTGTTGTTACATAGAAGTTACTTGGCTAATCATAATGTTTAGAAAACAATCATTCCTAGGTTAAAAAATAGTTTTCTAAAACAATAAATGATTACTTCTGTTACCTGAAAATGAAACATTTAACATGAGCCTTAAAAATAAGCTACTTTGTGATTTTTTTGTTCTTTTTAAATGTTGAAGGATCTGGGGAAGAGAACTAAATTGGAGTTAAATGGTCTATTGCTATTGCCAATTGATGAAATTATTTGATTGCTGTTTCTACCATTTCTACAGATTTAGTATTATGACCTTTTCAGGTCCTTGATAATGAAAATCTGCCTTCTTGAAACTCAGTCATATCTAAAAGTAAAGTCAAGTCACTTACATCTGCAAGTGAGCAAATTATAGCTTAATATCTGACAAGTGATCACTGCATGTACCCCTTTAAATTACATTCAGATTTCACCACTAAAAGAATACCATCTGAGTCATCAACAAAACTTAAAGACTACAAACAGATAAGTGAACACTTTAAGCTAAGAAAGCCTCTCCTCAGATTTGACAACACAAATTGAATGTTACCATCATATGTGGACCAGTCACAACAGGGAACAAAGCCACTGCAACATTTGTTGTTTCAATGTCAGCCACATGAGCTACTTGTTTGTCTCTGGTTTCTGTGGATACAGGGGTCAGAAGACCAAAGCTACAAGTTTGAGAACACTGATTTATCTTCTAAGCCAGTAAAAGACTGTGTCTGATATTATGTCCCTCATCATAGGGGAGGATACTCAACACTGGCTTCACTATTATTGCTGCAACACCAAAGGGAAAGATACTAAAAAAAGTAGAAAAGATCCTTTCCAGTTGTTACCATAGTACAGGCAGGCTTGTGAAAGAAGCGAGAAAAAAAGCTGCACTTTCCACTCCTATTCCAGGTTCCCCTGGAATAGGGGAATTCACTCCCTCGGGATTTACGCGCCAGCAAGAATACTAACATACAACAATGGCAATGTCGTGCTCTCATTGTGTTTTGGGAACTGGAACCTGTGGGGGTTCCCATGAAATTAAGGAAACAAAGCCTCTTTTTCCTCCAATAGTTTTTGCTTTTTACGGGGGAGGGGCGCATATGTGTCACTAAATCAGCTGAACTATATAAAATAAAACATTGGAACGTATTGAGGTGAACAAAGAGATCTAAAACTGGTGTAAGCAACAGATAGGCTGTTATAAACTGATTTATGGTTCCCGATTTCCTGAGAGAACTTGTTTCCCTGACTAATAGTAGGGCAAGTTTTTGTCAACAAGCTGCAGAGGCTCAGTAATGACCCAGTTTGAATGGGAACAGCAATGGCGTAGCACATGCAAGTCGTCTTGGACCTTGACCTCCCAGATAAGGTGTGTGCACCATTAGACCTGGGTGGCAATGGTTGGGCAGCATTAGCTAGCGGGACAGATGGGAGAATTATCTTGCCTTTTTTCATCTAGAAAGTCAGGAAAGTGAAAACATCTGAGTGGAAAACTAGTTGCTGAACTCTCTCCCCTGCTCCCCCTCCCAGCCTATTCTAGAGGTATTTTGGAAGAAAAGCAAAAGCAGATGGAAAAATGCATTGAAATTTATCTGGGGAAAAGACATTTTCTAACTAGCTCTATCAGGAACATCAATACCTGCTTCACCTGACAAGCACGCTAACATTTGTCAAGGGATGTTAGTCAATGCCCTTCAGAGTTAACCATTAAGCTTATTGTTTCTCATAGTCTCTAAAAAATCATACTTTTTTCTCTAGAAAAGTTGCCAAAGGGGAATTTAGGTGGAGTAGACACAAGAACAGAACCAACACTGAGTAAGATAAAATTCAAAGTTTGCTAAGTGGGATGGGTATTGCAGGCAAACAGTGATTTCTGTCCTACAACACCCTCAGTTGCAGAAATCAGGCCTCAACCCCTCCGGTCCAGTTCAGCCTTGCAGCGTGGACCCTAGGGAACAGGACACTTACTCTAACCACTTGATATGGCAAAGTTCTGGCTGGCAGGTTGGCCTCTGTGTGTAGCAGTTCCACTTTGGACTCAGCCTTTCACACGATGTCAGGTACCGTACTCTTCCTCCCACTCCTCTCCATAGGGCTACTGTCTCCACTATTTATTACTTTCTATACTGGACTGTTGACACAAAATGCATATTGCCTCACTAGATGTGTAGGTCCAGGACAATGTCTTTGATTTTCCCTATAAACAAGGCCAATCAGCAGTGTCAATTGGTCTCCCACTTCGAATGTGTCAGGAACTTGTTATAGAGCTGTTGCTGACTTTGCAAAGTTCATCTGTTGCATCTGTTTTCTAGCTGGTGCTGGATTCATTTATTTAGAACTGGGCACATGCAGTCAGTCTCGTTTACCTGAGCAGTTCTGTAAGGCTGGCTTCAACCCAGGACAGAAATAAATTAAACAAATATTTCCCTGTCAGTCCTCAGCTCTGGTATGTGTAACTAAAACCTTATCAAATGCACCTTTTACATGCAGCTCCAAACAACTCACTAATATGGGTGTTGTCTTAGTGCCCTGCAGTGCTGGCAGGGTACACTTAGCAGACCTTAGTAGACGTTAAGAAGTTACTGCCTCCTGGTAACTTCCCTGTTTCTCTTCTGATGGTGTATGCTGTATCACATTTTCACCAGCAAAGTCTGAATGTATTAAAATGTTCGATGTTACAATAATAAAATACTTGGTGTGGTTGCCAGATGACATGGTTGTAGAAGTAATTTTGTTTTTTCACAACAATGCAGGTGATAGAGGAAACATCCAGTGGGGGCTCATTAGTAATACTGCTTTTCCGGCAGATCTAAATATTGCTTCAAATAGATGTAAGCAGTTATAGGTAGCTGGACATACAGGAGCCTGCTTGAGATTTCAGCTGAGACTTAAGCCCTCTGGGTCTAGAGCAAAAATCTATTGCAGGAGTAATAGCTCTTGAGACTAGACTTTGGGGCCAGGAAAGATACCATAATGAAAGTGACTAAGGATTACTTGAATTTTTTGTGGTAAAATCATAGAGAAGAGCCACACCAGGCAGTTGAACACTTGAGTAGGTATTTAGCAAACTGGAAAATTGGATCAGATGAGGCCTCTGATTTTTGTAATTGATTGTATCAAGAATATATTTTAAATTACATTGATACCTGTATAGAAGAAATAGTGTCCTGCATATGGATGACATACATATAGATGAGATCATAGATGACACACATAGCTGTAATGATCAAATACTTGGTGCTTTTGGAAAAAAAATATGGGATCAAATCAGTTGTCACTTCTGAATCATTCCAAACCTCCATCTCTTACATTTCTTGGTTTCATTCCCAAATGAAAGACTCTAATGGGAAGACTCTAGTTCTCCCACTATTACCAGGCCATTTCTGGAGCCTGAGGCTGTATGATTCTGGACTTTCAACAAAAGCGTGTGAACCTCTCAACCTTTCACACTTCTCAGACTCACTTGAGTTCTAATTGAAGTATATATTTAGGCCGAGTTTTTTAAAAGAACCCAGAGTCATAAATGGGATTTGAACTAAAATATCCCTTGGGTTCACAAAAGATCCCCAACTCAGGCTATAGTCCACTAAGCAAACAAATAAGTAATTAAATCAATATGTTTGAATTATTTCCTTTAATATCTGCATATCCATGTAAAATTAAGCACATGCAGTACCTATCTAAACTATCAGGAGTGTAATTTGTTAAGAATTTTTGCATTCCAGATGGACATGTTTTTGGGAGTAAAAAAGTTTGCACATTTGTTTTTTCTTCGAGTCACTTCTTTGCTGTAGGTTTTCATCATTAATTATACTGCCATGGTATGGGCACCTTTCGTGTATTCAATTATTTGTTTCCTGTTTATTCTTCTTTGGGAAATGATCTCAGTTCTGTGCAGTCAGTTTTTCTCAGAAGAAATGTATTGCTTTTCTGCTCGTGAGCAGTTTTTAATTGTTAGTGAAAGTATGGGTGGTTCTATCCTGTGTTCCAAAACAGCCAGACGATACAGTGCTCAACTCACTGTTCCCACAGACTGATAAGGGGTGAGCTGGTTTGGTGGACCTCTACAGTGATCAAAATATTTCCGATGGATTATTTTTCTGCTCAGAACTATTCTGCTGTTCCTCTGCAACAAATTTTCTGTATCAGCATGACATTTTATTTATGGAAAAAAACCAGTTTTCAACCATGTCAACGATTTTTTTCTTTTTGTACTGAAAAGACTTTCACTTCACATTTTTATCACAGATTACAATATTATGTAAAATAAGGAAAAATGAGAATGGAACAAAGCAAGTATTTCAAATAATCTGAAGAATTTTTTTCTTTAAACTTTTTTTTCATATATTTTCTTTGTTCCAATTCAGAATGAAAACAAATTCCTAAGCAGAATTTTCTATTTGAAATTACCTTATATGTATGATGACCTAATGGTCATACCAGAACTTAAGAAAGGTACATACACACTTAAGGACATTCAGGACAATA
The DNA here is from genome assembly GCA_013397275.1 of Burhinus bistriatus. Taxonomy (NCBI): domain Eukaryota; kingdom Metazoa; phylum Chordata; class Aves; order Charadriiformes; family Burhinidae; genus Burhinus; species Burhinus bistriatus. The sequence goes on along the minus strand of VYXH01010731.1, from coordinate 75,120 downwards.
TAATATTGTTTCATGACATACTTTCTAAAAGTTCATATTAGCACTTTTGAGGTGCCATTTTTTGATAACCATGTAAAATAGCTGGCTGAAAACAAGAAGTTCTGGCATTCATATGTGAATAATATGTTTTTTTTTTAAACAAGACTGGGAATTTGTGAATTGAGAATTTTATATATAGGAATCAGTATTTGGGTAGGTAGATATCTTTATTGTATTTTTTAACTGAAAATTTCCATGTTACATATTTCCTTTTTTTGGCTTGTTTGTTTTAGCTGGACTAGCACAAAGCATGGCTGAGTGCCCTGAATGATTATTCTGACACTACATTCATGCTCTCTCTCTCTTTTTTTTTTTTTAATTCTACTTAGAAAACCCTTATTTAAGAGCAAAAGAATCTTTCATAAAGCAGTGAATAAAACACAGCTGATCTATGTTTTCAAGTAGATAGCTACAGACTCTTATTAGCTGTACAAACATTTCTGCAGACTACTGAACTATCTACTGAACTCTTCACATGGACCTCACAGTTCCCAGGATTTTTTTGATTTGATGGTCCTGTCTGAATTTGAAAGAGTATCTAGTGCTCTCTTCATATTTATTTTTTTCTGGTATAGAGGCACTTACTTTGCCTTAAGAAAAGCAAATAGGCAAAGGTTCATTTGGTTAAGGTGGCTCTGCACAGCCTAGATGTCTGGTAAGTAATCTCAGGTCTCTGTGCTGCATGGTTTTTCATGCTGTGTTTAGTTATTGTCTGATAAGGTTGAATGTGAGGAAGTTGTGGATTTAGCATGTATGGCAGTCACAAAGGCATATATTTCAACAAAATTTACTTATCAATCTCTGGTAGGATTTGCTGTCAGTGCCACAAATTCTGTGTTTACTACTATAACCTGTGTTATTAAATTCAATCTACTGTGGGCCTGACAAGGCAACATTTATGTTGCCACCAGAGTTTCATCCTGGCTTGCCTTTTTTTTTTTTCCCCCCCCCAGGTTGATACTAATTAATGTATGACAACTTAAAGCTCTGGTACCTGAGGTCTCTTGTAAATCAACCTGCTCCATGCATGCTCCAGGTATCTTTTTCCCATTCTCTTGCTTCATTTCTCTTTCTTTCTGTGGACTCACGGAGCTGATGCTTGTATCAAACTGTTGCTGTCCTGAGGGTTTCCAAGGGCTGAAACCCAGGACTTTTAGTCAAGCTTAATCTCCTTACATTTATCTGTATAATGTCAAGATTTGATTTGCATCAGCAAAGGTTGGATTCAAATCTAACATTGTTATGAGGGAAAACAAGTGTCACTCAGAAACCTGGGGAAATTGTAATAATCTTTCTGGGGCTTCACAAGATAATTTTTACCACTTTAATATATAAATCAAATTGCTAACAAGCAATGATTTTACAGAAGGGAGGACAGGAAAGCTCTAAGACAGATAAACAGTTATTCCTAAAGTGTAACAAATAACAATATCTCTACTTTCTGGGACGGCAGCTGCTAGATCATCTGCTTACTGTCTCCTGCAGATCAGTTGCTGTTTCACACTGTCAGTCTTGCTGGATAGCAAAGTCTGATTTCAGTTCTGTTTAACTGTTGGATTGACTACTTTCTCTTGGTTGCAATTCATTCCTCATTGTCCTTGCTGCTTCCAGTAACTTCACCAGCTGTGCTAACAAATGTTATTGTCTCAACTCTTACACTTAGAAATATAATGGTGAGAATGGAACATTGGTGAATCTTAGCTCTTTCTCCTTCTTTGCACATGGATCTCTTGCAAGGCATAAACCTCCAACTTTTCCACCAGTTTTCTGCCCCTCCCAAAGTCCTAGTCTTTACACCCAGATGCTATTTGCCAAACCCAAGTGTGACCTCTTATTCCAGGAAGAATGAATGGGCTTAGATTTTTGTATATTTATAAACTCCCTCTACTTTATAACATAACTCCATCCTTCACAGAGCTATTTAATTATAACAGCAAAACACATATAAAACAACTGTTTTAGGCCTGCTCATTTGTCCTTTCTATTTCTCTCTCTGAACTGCTCCGCTTTCCTTGGGATTGGGTCAGAGTTTCAGCACGTGAAAAAAAAAAATCCTTTCAGAACTGATGTGCAATTCATCCTTCAGGATCCAGGATACATGCTTTCCTCCAGCCCAAGTGTAAAGATTGATCAGGTCTTGTTCTGCATCTGGCTGGTTTCATTAGCATGAAAAGATTAGTCAAGGACACAAGCGTTTTAGCAAAAATTTCATTAACTGGTTGAGATGTCAACAGTATAGATGTCTACAGCATAGGAAAAGCTCTTTTCACACAGAAAGAGTGTTTGCAGTTCTGAGTCTCAGGTGACCCACAAGAAGCTCCTTCTGAAAATATTCCCGCTTTCTTTCCTTTTGTGGACAGTGAAGGTCTATATATGCCCTGTGTGGAAGCAAAATAATTGTGACGCTGGGAAGAAAAAAAAGCCATCCCAAGTAGTGCAGAGACAGAGATAAAAGGGAGAAGGGAGTGGAAAGGTATTGTGAATCAGCTTGGAAAGAAACACTTAGGTGTGTTGCCTTTTTTAATTTTAAGGAGGCTATAAGATTGCTGTTTGAGGAAAACTAGAGGGAAAAGGAACACTATAACACTGAGGTATTTGTGGGAGGATGGGATTCCTGGTGCATTCAAGCTGGCGAAATATAGCTAAGATAATGTTTTCCCTAGTATGATGAAAGTCACCTCTTCTATAGGGTACTTCACATACAAGTAGGAGAGAGGAAAATCATGTACAGTACCAGGAAAGGACAGAGTTCCCAGTTCTTGTTATTTTTCATACAGCTAAATTAATGACCTACTGATCCTACATGAACGTATGAGAACCTAATAGTCCCTAGAAATAAGACTCTAACCCTTTCTGCTGCAGCTGCTCCAAAGAAAAAGCTTCCCTGTTTAGTCTTACTCTAGCCTATGAGCTCAGAAGCAGGCAAATGAGAATAACTGGTTACAGAAATGACAGCTTAATTTTATTTTTAAATCACATCTTCTAAGGGTTTGCATGTATAGTTTAAAACTTGAGGTCGGCAATACTGCGAATGCTTCTATAAAGCACAGAATGGCTGTTGTCACATATGAATGTCTCTTTAAAAAAGGCCTCTTTTTAAAGCTGATGAAATTCCTTTAGGTGAGATGCTTTCAAGGGAAAGTGATAAAGCCTTTTTAATACAGAGGTAGAAAGCTTCATTGTACAGGAGTGGGTGAACAGTCAGGCAGTCAGGCTTCGAATACACTGCAAACGTTTTATGGAGGTGACAGAATGCTCAGTGGAAAAGGAGGTGGAGTAACTGTTACAAGACTTAAGGATATAATTACTATTGCATGTTAAGCCTCATCTGCCTTATTTCCATATTATGAAGACCTTAAACAATGAACACCCAGGGTCCCGAGGCCACTGGCTCCCTCCTTGTAGGGTCAGTATGGTGGGACCAGCCTCACTGAGGTTTATGTGTAATAAGAGCTGATTGGCATCTGAGGTAAGGTGTGTGCCCGTATGTGTCCTGCTTTTCAGCTAGCAGGTACAAGAAGGCAACACTGGCAGCACCAATACATCCACAATTAAAGGTCTTAAGGTATTTTATGGTGTTAATATGACAGGAAAAATTCTCTGAAGGAAGGAACTGGGCAAATAGAAACCATGTGTTAAGAAATGCTTCCCAAGTGAACCTGTGACTGCATAAGGCTCATGCAGGGTTACTCTGGCCTGCAGGCAGTCTGCTTCAGAGGGTGTGAGACCACCCAAAACCAGGGCATCTCACAGTCATCCAGTTCTGCAGAGCTGTTGAGAAATCTGCAGGGACAATCTGCAGGGTGCCCAGGGAGGCTGTGGAGTCCCCTTCTCTGGAGATTTTCAAGACCCGCCTGGACGCAGTCCTGAGTAATGTGCTCTAGGCATTCCTGCGTCAGCAGGGGACTTGGACTAGATCATCTCCGGAGGTCCCTTCCAACTCTGAAAATTCCGTGATTCTGTGATTCCGTGACAAGCGTTTGTGGGGAGCAAATGAAATGGAGTGAGGCAGGTCAGCAATGGAAAAGAGGCCTAAAATGAAAAGATACATGGGAAGTACTGGGGATCAAACTGCAAGGAGCAGATAGGAATGAAGGAAAAAAGAAAAGCTATGCTAAGCAAAATTGTGTAGTTTGGAAAGGCGAGATATAAGGGTGGGCAGGAGCATTGCTGTTGAGGTTGCTCTTCACTTCTTCCTCAGCTTGTCAGATCACTTTCTCTATGTCCCTTCTTAAACAAATACTAGTTCCTCCCTTTGTGTTATCCCCCCACCTCCTTCTATTAAAAGAAGATCATCCTTCCTTTTGACTCCAGTTGATGGTACCTACCTCCTTGCCCATATAGGAAGCAAAGAGTTTTCTCAGTTTCTTCTGTGTTCCAGGAATATGACTGTCACCATCTTTACTGAACGCTTCCATGCACAGGAACTGATTCTCTTTCCACACACAGAGAGAGGTATGTTATTTAGAAAGTCATGTTACCCATGGACAAGGCAAAGGACTCAGTCTCAATACACCTATCAGTCCTTGTTCTGAAAAGGAGGAAAGATAGCATTGCCTGTGTGAAGATGTCTCAGCTGACATTATCAATTGACTTTGTACAGGAGAGTGTAAAATCTCTGACTCACATGGCATTGCCAACCGAAAATTTATTTCCTTCCTTGAGAAGTGAGGATGAGACATTAATAATAGTCACAGGCTTTGGAGGGAAGTGGCTCTGTATCAAACTCTGGAGGATTTAATTGTTAGAAGTTGTTCGTAATGTCCAGATCATGGGATTGAACTAATGTTTGTACAACGTTTTGTTCTCTTTGAATGAAAGGAGTAAAAGTGCTTTGCAGCAGGCTATTTGATTCTAGGCACCTCCAGAGGATGTGCAGCACTCCTGAAATAAGTGTATGATACAGTATAATTCTGTAATATCTTTCCAAAAGGAAGGCTCAGAGCTATGTCTATGGGTAACTGAACAGAACATTAACTTTTTAAAGATTAGAATATAGGCCAAAAATTGTTATTCATTCTGTATAAAAAGTGTTATGCCTATACACATGGACAAAAAAGAGCAATAGGCAAAACAAAGTGAACTGGAAATCCCATTGCTTTTGCTTATTGCTTCTTGAGATGCGCCTAACAAAAGGAGTGTTAAACAGGGAACAAAAGACTCTGTTGTGCACTTCCCTTTCCATTAGCCTGGCTCCCTCGAAACTTCTGGGAATTAAAGCACCATACTTGTGGTTCCCTTCTTTAAATCAAAATGAGGAAAGACCAAAGACAGGGTGAACTCTGCTGGTTTCAGTTTGATATTTCCTGAACAGACTGGCCTGTTTTTTCATTTGCGCATTTCCACTAGGATTGCGTGAACCTCGTCATATTGCAAGTGTTGTCCTGAACAGAGGAAACCTTTGTTTCCCAGAAGGGATCCTTAAAAAGGGTGTGGTGTATTTTTCTTACTGTTTGTATGTCTCCACAGAGGCTGACTTATTAGGTGGGTTAGAAATGAAATAATAATCTACATGAATCACCTATATGTCAGTTCCACTGCAGACCAGTGAGCATGTAATCTGATCTGCTACATATCCAAAAAGTATAGCCCTGCATAGTACTTAAACACTTCATAAAATCTACAGGCTTGAGAGTGGATGAGGTTTCATCAGGAGAGTATAGCATGGCCAGAGAAATCATAAAGCAGAAAAAATTAAATACGAGAGGGAATGTAAAGAAAAGGCACTTGAAAGTATAAATAGGATCTTTGTTTAAATTACTGCTTTCAGGTGACACTTACAAACTTTCCTTACAGTTGGCATGTAAAAATACCAGGTGGTAGGCTTGTTGGTATGTATATATTTATGCAACTGTATGAAAAGATGTTGGAGCCTGCAATTTATCTGAGAGCTGCTTCCTTTCTAGGCATTTCTTAAAAAAAATCATGGAGGGGATGAAAGGGAAAAAAATTACAGCTGCTTGCAATGCCTTTGGAGCATGAATACTGTTATTCTCTATTAGTCTTTCAATTGTGAGCAACTGGTCTTTGTATTGTAAGAGAGAGAAGCATTTTAGCTATTACTAGGTGTATTTGGATGCCACTTCCATCGTTCAGAAAGGCCCAGCAGGATTCTGTCATGCACTTTCCAGCTGAGCATGCATCCAGGCACAAAATGAAAGCTTGATGACTGGAGAACTGATCTGAGTAGGAATAATGGAATATGCGATTATGGAGAAGAAGGAAAATTTCAGTAGCTGTGATACTAACCTAGGATGTTAGAAACATGTCTGCTGCACCAGAGGTACCTGGACAATTTGAAACGAATTCTTTAGACCCCATTTTCTATGAACAGTGTGAGGAAACAGTATTCAATACCCTACAAAACTTTTGTCTTGCTGGGAGCACTTGGATGATAAGACACTCCAACCCTGGTAATAGCAGCAATATAATGTTGACAAATACTTAAATCCCAGACACTTCTGTTGTGGAAGCACAAGCCAACATACACATCAGTGGTGACTTCTAATTAATAATCTACAAAACTTAGTTTGGCTGCCCCTTTGAGTATATCTGGTCACACCCAGAGGACCCCATATGTCTCCCTGGTTCTTGGAAAGAAAATGGCTTCACTTCTAAATGGAAGCACAAGATCTGCAAACCCTTCCAACACATAAAACTACAGCAATGCTACTTACAACGTAATATACTTACCAGCATTCACTGGTTTTACTCATAACTAAATCTGGAGCTTTTCAAAAAAGTTTTCTTTTAACCAAGTTAATGTAGAAATGGAGGAGAGGTGTCAGATTATTTTAGCAAATATGTGACATTGCTAATTAATGTTTTTAGGTAGAATTGCAGATTTTTTTTTTTTTCCATTGCATTAGTGGTAAAGGTTATTCCATTGTTTAGCAAACAAAGGCAGTTTGTCTACAGTGACAATGAAAAAAAGAATTTACACATTTTTCATGTCGCTTTTCCTGCCACTTTTGTGGAGCTCAATATTTTCTCCAAAGAAGTCCCTTCAGTACTGTGCAGGCTTTCCTTGATTACATTGTTTTGTTTTGCTTTTTCACGTGCTTTAAGAGGTGGCTTTCAGCCTTCTGTAATGACAGTTATTATACCAGCTATATGGACACCTTCACTAACTATTTTATACTTTGCTTGCAAAAAATTCTGCAATCAGTGGATTAGGGAAAAAAAAGAACATAAATGACACGGTGAATAATAAGGTCAGAGACCTCAAGTCCTAATCACCCACAGATTTGGCTCAAAGCTTCTGACTGATGCTGCAAAGCTGAGCGTAGCCACCGTAAAGGTCAGCATGACATAAGTTACTGAATGAGCAAAATTAGGTGTTGCAGTGATGGCAACATACTACTTCATCAGAAATTATTATCCCTGGGTAGCTCTGATTATTGAAATTAATCACCCAGCCTCAGTGAAGAGGTTCATGGTACTGATGCCTGAGAGCCAGCATCTGCTTTGCAGCTTTCTCCAGCCTTGCCAAGATGTGCCATTACCTCTGAGAGATCCTGTATATGGCTGGCCTGGGGAAGAGAGAGCAGCTGAGCTCTGGCTTCCCGCTGCAAGGGAAGTCCCATGCCTGCATGGGGAGGTATACAGGCTATTTAGGAAAGGCAGACTGAGAAGATGGGGAGGGGCAGTTGCCCTTCACGTGTGAGGGCAACTGGAGTGCATGGAGCTCTGCCCGGCAATGGATGATGACCCAACTGAGAGGTTATGGGTTAGGAGGAAAGAGCAGACCAGTACAGGTGACATTGTAGTGGGTGTCTGCTATGGGCTGCCTGACCAGGGAGAACAAGTGGGTGAGGTCTCCTACAGACAGCTAGAAGCAGCTTCATGTTCCTCTGCATGGGGGACTTCAGACACCCCAGGTTCTGTTGGAGGGACAACACAGAAGGCTATAAGCAATCCAGGAGGGTCCTGGAGATCACTGATGACAAGTTCCTCACCCAAGTGAAAGAGGGATGTCAAAGACAACAAGAAGGGCTTCTATAGGTACATAGGTGACAAAAGAAAGGCTAGGAAAAATGTGGGCCCGCTGCTGAATGCGTCCCATGAGAGCGTATCCTCAGCAAGTTTGCTGAAGACACAAAACTGCGAGGAGTGGCTGATACACCAGAGGGTCATGCTGCCACCCAGATGGACCTCTACAGGCTGCAGAAATGGGCTGACAGGAACCTCATGAAGGTGAGCAAGGAGAAATGCAAAGTCCCATGCTAGGAGGGCAACAACCCCATGCACTGATATATGCTGGGGGACAACAAGCTGGAAAGCAGCTTTGCAGAACAGGCCCTGGGGGTCCTGGTGGACACCAAGTTCACCATGAGCTAGCAATGTGCCCTTGCCACGAAGGCGGCTACTTGTATTCTGGGCTGCATTAAGCAAAGTATTGCCAGCAGGCTGAGGGAGGTGATCCTTCCGCTCTACTCAGCACTGGTGAGGCCACATCTGGAGTATTGTGTCCAGTTCTGGGGTCCCAAGCACAAGAGAGACATGGACATGCTGCAAAGGGTCATGAAGATGATTAGGGAACTGGAACATCTCTTGTATGAGGAAAGGCTAAGAGAGCTGGGACTGCTAAGCCTGGAGAAGAGAAGGCTCTGGGGATCTCATCAATGTGTATAAATACCTGAAGGGAGCATGCAAAGAAGATGGAGCCAGCCTCTTTTCAGAGGTGCTCAGCGACAGAGCAAGAGGTAATGGGCACAAACAGAAACACAGGAGGTTCCTCCTGAACATCAACAAACACTTTTTCATTATGAGGCTGACCAAGCACTGTCACAGGTTGCCCAGAGAGGTGTTAGAGTCTTCCTCCCTGGAGATATTAAAAAGCCATCTGGACGTGGTCCTAGACAACCTGGTTGAGCAGGGATATTGGGCTAGATGACCTCGAGAGGTCCCTCCCAACCTCAGTCATTCTGTGATTCTGTGAACTCAACTATTATGCAGTAGTAGGATACTTCACATGAAAAGTGGGAACATGCAATCAGGTTACTACATCTGAAGGGAAAAAAAAGATTTTCTTCAACATAATTAAAGGCAGTGTTCTGCTGTATGCAAACACAAAAGCATGAAATGGTGTTTCTGTAGAATTCTAGCTCTTAATATTTGCACTGCAGGCTGCTGCTGGTGTTTAAGCGGGTGAAATAAAATGGAAAAATATTACTAACAGGAATAAAATCCATTAACGCCTCTGCAGTCCAGTTAATATTGTGAGTGCTCATTCGATTGCTTTTGAGGTAAATGAGTTGATACTTTAGCAAAGAAAACAAAAGAAAGATCAGCTTTTATTAAATGAGGAAACTGGGCAACTTCAGGAAAAAAAGGTACAAACACTTCAGAATTAATTACAGCTAGCCCTCAAGATGGAAATGAAGCTAGAATGAACCTCTGTGACAAGCTGTTGTAAATCAGAAAAGGAAAATGAGATTGAGTGATGAATCAGAAAGATTCATGCTATAGAAATTAATCCGTTTTCAATAAAGCTGAGAGAATGAAGCAAACTTTTAAAATGAAGACAGCGAGACAGCTCACAGGCATATTCTTCATGTTTCCCTCTTCACTAAACAGTTGAGGTATGATGTCTATGGTTCTGGCCTATTCTATCTACATTTGTTGAGTGATCCTATAATCTAGTAGGAGAATGATCTGGATCCTTGTATAAGTCCCACTAGCATCTGTGGGTGCATTTTCTGTAGATATATCCAGGAGACAATGAACTAACATTGTTGAATGGGAAATAAAATATTTTGGTCCTTGTCATGGAGGACTTTGTATGACATGGTGGTGACAGTTCCTTTCATCTATTAAATGCGTTAGCCTATGATATTTACACAATGTGTTCTTAAAAAACAATTATTTTTAAATGATTGGGTTTCAAGCAGGAAATACCACTTGAGCTCAGCTGCTCTGTACCTTGGTTTAAATCAGCTGGTGATTTTCCCTGAACAAACTCTTTGAAGATTCACAAAATAATGAGTGAGGCTGTCCTGGTGGGTATTTTGGGACTCCAACATATCCCTCTGTGCATCTGTGTGTAGGTTTTGCTCAAGATCATGCTGTCAAGGCCCTGGGAAAAAGCCAATCAGACTGTCGCAAAAGTCACAACTTCTCATCTGAACTTCTCAGTATTTGACTGTTCTTGGTATTTTACATTACAATTTGTGATGCTAACTCAGGGGCTTCACTTCAAAAAGATGTTCAGGAATTGGGAAAGAGACACTCCTGAGTATACTGGAGACTTGCTTCAAAAGATATGCTTTCTGGTTTTCTGTGGAGAAAGTTTGACCCTCATGGGATTTTTAAGAAGGGAGAAAGTCAGAGTGTCTAGTTCCTGTATTTTTCTTTTGGTTTTAATTTGCAGGGTTTGTTTTTGTTTTTTTTTTCACAGTTGTGCCTTTGGTTGTAAGATTTATGGTGTTAATTCCTTTTTTTCAGCCATGGCATGTATTTTAGAAAAAAGCCCAAAATTAATTTTAAAATGTTCAGTGATGGACAACACAGAACAGACCATGGTAGATTGCTCTCCTAGTTAATTATACTCTTGGCAAAAATGAAATAAAAATCCTGAACTTGTCAAGCTTCCAGCCACATGTCTTTTGTCAGCGCTTGACTGCAGAGCCTCACACTGTTGAATTTACACTCCCTTTGCGGGGATTTAGGCTGATCATACAGTTCCTCAATATGCTCTGGCTGTTCACTCAAAGTGTTTTTAAGTCTTTCTCCAAGAGGCAGGTTTCCTTAACCTGTAAGTGTTCTTGTCTCTCTTCAGAGCCACTTCCAGTTAATCAACATGATTTTGCAGTATTAATATTTTTTTTTTAGAGGTTGTAAAGGGATCAGAAGCTCTCTGTCCCTACTCAGTATTTGCCCTGTGTGTATCAAATACCACATTTTGCTTTTTTAGCAACAATATCACACTGGGAACTTGTATTCAGACAATCAATAGTCATGGCCTCAAAATATCTTTTCTGATTCACTGCTTCTGTTTGATTAATTGCTGCTAACATAGAGTTCTTCTTTTAAGTACAAATTTCCTTTATTACTCCTATGCATATATAACATTTCATGTAGCCTTTTTTACAAAAAAAAACCTTTTTGCTTGCCAGAATCCACTAGAAACAGGCAACTGTGGATCACATCACTTAACTGGACTGTCCACTCACTTAACTAGATCAGCTTTTCTGGTTTTTTGCCTCCTTTATATTTTAGCATATTAGCTCCAGGCCTCTTGAGCTTCTCTGATGATCAAGATGTACTAAAAATCAACAAAAGTAATTCAGAGAACTCATTAGCATTTTTAAGCTCTTAGATACAAGGACTTGTTAATTGAAGAAATATTGCTTTAAGTAGTCATGTAAAATTAGGAACTGTTGGAATAGAAGTATTTCAATGTCATTGTATGCTATGACTGGATCACAGAAAACTGATTTCATGCACACCTCCACCCTGTCTTTAACGTAATTCTTAGTTCTGCCACTTCAATTTAGTAATGCACTAATAATTCCTCAGTTTTTCTGAATATACTCAGACAAACTAAGTTTCTTAACTAGCATGGTTTACTTGTCATTTGCAGGCTATTTGTGTAGCTAGCGAAATGATTCCAAATAGTTCTCTATCATTATTCACATTTTAATCTTTGAACTCTCTCTGATGATTGTTATGGTTCTGAGCTGTTCCCTGCTCTGTGTGGCTACCCTTTTTAAAGCTTTAAACATGTTTAAACACACGTTCACATATACAGTTCATATGTACTACTTTGGACCTTATTCTATTTACAATAATAAATCAGAGCAAGTTGTTAAAATATGGGAATGTATGATTTGTGGAGTCAGATTAAACCAGTATGTCACATTACTTAATCCCCTGCATCTGACAGTGTTTCAAAGTAAATCTAACCACTGACTACCTTCTCCATGAATCACTTAAGCGTGAACTCGTCTGGGTACTGACACAGCTTTAAAATTTCAAGCAAGTGCAGCTAATGGGACAACTGACATTTAAAATTTTACTTTAAGAATCTCACTGAACAAGGGCTCAGGCCAGCTGTGCAGTGGCATGCAAGGAAACGTGCTTCCTGATCAACACTGAAACAGAGCTTGCCAAAAACTGAAAAAAAAAAAATCCAGGAAAGATGGGAACATGTCATGTCTGGCAGGAATAATCAGAGCTACTCTCACATGAAAAGACGGAATGATGACGGAGCAAATTTACGGGTAACGTACAGAGCTTCATTGGATGAAGATGGTATATGACGGTCTATCAGCACCATGAGGTGATATTGTGCATTTTGTTTTTAATATATTTCACCATGAGGAATCATTCTACAGGAAGGTGAAGACAGAAAATGTCAAATTGATATCCTGTCTTGGGTGGCAAAATTTCTTGCTGCATTTCCAGCAGTCAGGGAGATGAGTTTTCTCCAGACCTTTAAACACATTTCAACAGCTTTATTTGACTCCTGTGATGACTTTCTATAGCCTTTGTATTTAGAGTGGAAAAGATTTTTGAGGTTTGTTTTTGTTAGCTGTGTAACTAGAAATTGTGCTGAAAGCCTTTGAGGAAATTTGCATCGTTTATATTGTGACAAATCCTATTTCAATTAATTCTGAGCACATTTCACTTACCTGCCAAAATTATCAGCTCTGACTTCACAGTCCATTCAGCACTAGTGGGACCCAAGCTGACATGGTTTCCTGATGTCATTTCATGTCTGCTTCTCTACATCAGTGTACCTCCAAGAAAGGAGGTTTCATTTAGAGTGTAAATGTTGACCTGAGACAGGCCTGGGTAAAGCTTTTTTTCATTTGGAACTGCTGATCTGTTGAACTCAATTTCCTGTAGGAAAAGGTTAGTTTCAACAACTATTTGTTTAATGTTCAAATACAGGAAATGACCGTGCAGATAACTTTGAACTGAAGTTTTGGTTTAAACATTCTAATTGATTTCTACTGTTTATTTTTGCAAAATAGAAACACATCAAAACAATTAAGACGTTTCACCCTTAGTATTTCTGCTGAGATTTTGGTTTCCCATTCCCAATTAGGACGGGAAGATTTTCACATTCCTGTGGGACATCAAACCAGTTTTTCTCCCCCCATTCCAGTCTCATGCAATACCTGAAGATTGGAGAGATTGTTTGATGAAGCACATTAAAAGGAATGAATTTATATTGTTGTATTAGCCATAATTAAGTGGAGATATAAAAACTATCTGTAGGCAGGATAAAAACACAAATCAATGACTGAGGGTACTTGGAGGACTTGTCATTAATAGCTGTGGGATGGAATTCATAAACTAAAAAATTAGTTTGATCATCTTGATAACGTTCGTTATGGTGAGATGTATTAACTTTTTTAATAGTTTCATATGAAGTCTCTTGTCTGTCACAGATTGTAAACAGCTGAAGAGAATGATGTAATAGGACTTTCACATTGCTGAATCTGTCAGCTGCATTTTCCTAGCTCTCGTTCAGCTGCTTTCATCTTTCCTGGCACTCTTGAAATGCACCTGACCTTTCATGGCTGCTAGGATGTTCTTTTCAAATTTAACATGTTTCATTTCATACTTAGGGATTGGTGTATTATGCATTGCCTTGCTGACATTGCTGCAAACCAACGTACTTGGAAAGTCTTTCCAGAGACTTTGTAAATTGCTGATTCTGATGTATCTGTTGAATGGTTAAGAAATTCTAGTAAGGAAATGAACAGAGATGGTAGACAGTTGGCACTTCCAGGTAAAACTGCTTTCTTTTGGGAAATTAATTTAATTGACCTGAAACTATTAGCAGAAATGTGCAAACTAGTTCACCTGAAAAAACCCCTCCAGCTGGAATGGCTGAGGAGTCATAACTGCTCAGTGAGGATGTGGAAAACAGAGGTCCTCTGCTCCCTGAGTTGGGTAAAGGGAGACTGAGATGGAGTCTTTTACAGCTCCAGGGAACGCTCTGGCCACCTGAATGGTGCTTATTCATTTCAGATTTCTGAAAAAGATGGTATATATGTATAAAAAGATATTTAAAATAAAAAAATAGGGATCATCTCTTGTCAAGCGAACAGGGAGATCAGACTTCGTATCTGTGTGCAGTGTCAGCTGAGGTCATCATTTTCAACAGCACTGCCTGAGAGTACCAAGGCATCAGATATTCTGGCAAATGCAGCACAGAAAAGTGAAAATGAATGTGCAAAATAAGCTACTGAACTCTGAGGGGTGAGGGGAAGATCTGATTATTCTAAGAGAGCAAACCTGCCAAAAATACTGAGAAGATCAAAAGCAATAAAAGCGAAAAATCCTGAAAGGAAAAATTGAAATTATTAGTCAAACTGTTTTGTAAAGTCTTTAGGACATAAAACTTCTCAGCTGAGCTCAGCAGTTTGGACATTTCAAGGGAAGTTTTTGTGTCTGATCTCAAACTCAAGTGAGCCACTTAGAACTGATTTGAGCTTTGGATTAGGCATCTGTTCATAACAATTTTAGCAGAAAAAAATGTCAGATGTTAGATAGCAATTGTATTTCTTAGATTGTTAGGTTACAGACAGAAAAATCACACTGCCAGTAACATCTGATTTACAGTAACTTCATGGCATGTGTCTTTAACAAATGACCTGTTCAAACCTCTTCAGTGTGTCCTGGTGAAGGCCAAAAGCTAAAACAACGTCATGATATGACAAACATAGAAACTCTTCTGTCATTGTCCAAGACTCAGTTTTAAAGGGAAAATGCATACTAAATAGTAGATTTCAGATTCTTAGACAAAATCTGAATTGGAAGAGCAGAAAGTCCTGTCAGTATTCATGCTGGGGATTATTTTGGAGTGATCCACAAGACCTAACATTCCCTCCACATCCCCCCAAAAAAACCCTTCAGAAAATACACAACATTAAACGTCTTTCACATACAGCTGCTGCAACACAGGCCATCTTATGAGGAAAAATGAAGTGGCAAGCGATGCAAACGATTTCCCCTCAGGATGACTCAGCTGATATACTGGGAAAAAAACCACTCTTGCAGTTTGTTCTCAGGAGTGGTGATGTTTTGCTGGAAGCTTCTCTCTGATCCCTCAAAGAAATTACGCAAGCAACCATTTCCAGCAAGTGTGTTTCCAATGTTGTCTTCTTATGCTTTGCACTGGACTATTTCTCCATATTTAAAAAATTTGCATGAGTTCCAGAACAGCCATATTTTAAGTGCTATTCCTAGACTCAGATGGAAATTATATATTTTCAAGTTAGGATTTTTCCCTTATGCTGGTTATTTTGGCATTACTGAAATGCCCCAGATTTTAATCAGTTCACTCCTAACCTGCATTGTTATAAAGGGAAGAAGAATCAGGTACAGAAGGGTTTTGTAGTGATCACGTCGGCCTTGCTATGGCTATTATTATCAGAAAAATCACAATAAATGACAATTTGTTCATATTATGTACTTTATAAAACATACACAAAATATAAATTTAAAATGGATAAGAATGAAATAAACACTATTTAAAAATATTTTTTATTTTATTTTACTTATTAAAGGTACAAAAAATATTTTCTTCCCACACCTTAATGCACACCTAGCGGGTGTGCACACTTCACTTCAGAGACCACTGGTCTAACCCCAAGTCGTGTGAGTGTCCTTTCTTCCCTTTTCCTCTTCCCAAAGGAAATAAAGGACATTTTTCTCCTCTCGTTTCTTTAATTTACTAAGCTCTGAAAGAATGATCCATTTCCTGGCGCTGAAAGTCTGCATCATTTCTTGATTATACCAATAAAAAATAATACCTGAATAAATACATTAAAAGTGGAATGAAATGTTGCTATTAACTTGAAATGGAAATACCATAGTTGTGAGAAAACTATGAGGACCCTGAGGACTCTAATGTGTCCTATGGCCCTGACCAGCTTCACCTGGGACCCCCACAACCTCTCCCCATGGGCCGAGGAACCTCATTTCAGATCACACGTGGGCCCTCGGGCCTTACCGAAGCTCTTTGTTAAATCAGTTTTTCTTGTGAAAAAAGATGAAAGTACTTTCTAACTTAATTGATGACTTATGCCTTCCCTCCTAACCTTCCCCCAAACAGAGTAGTCCTTCTGGAAAAAATGAAGTCGATGAAATCTCTTGGAGAATTATAATGTGGCACAGCAGGCACTACCTTATTTTGTACTATATTCTCTCATGGTTATAAACTAAGATCTATTCAACAGATCCAGCAGCATTGCCAGTACATAACTCTTTTCCGTCCTGAGCATCCAATAGACTGAACAGTAAGACAGGATCTACATAACATCAAGGAAAGGGTGTTGTGGAGCATTATGTAAAAATGTTATGCAATTTCCTAAAATTTTCCTTGGCTTCCAGAATGACTGGGAAATAAGACAAAAAAGCAGTTACTTTTTTTTCCCTCAATTGTCCTGCTTTGATTTTCTCAGGTGGCCATTAGCAGCTTCTGTGCAAGGGATTTTTCTGTCCATCCTATCCCAGTTGATAGGGAATCCCAAAGCTACTTGGATTGCAAGATGTGTAACTAAATGGTAAACTAAATAAATGTTATGTGATAGATGGGGAGAGTGGAAAGTCCTCTAGGAAACCCTTCAGGAAGCCCTCAGTATTTCTGCTGTTGACCCTATACAGCTCAGTCTTCGGAGAGCAATTATCGTCACTGCAGCATAATTAATGAAACAGTAACATGAACTTTTCCTGGGAGAAGCTCTGCCTCTCGGAAAGAGCTTTGAGTCTCATCTGAGCCTTTGCAAGCTGTTCATTAGTTATCTGTTACATAAACAGAAAACAATGGCAAACAGATGGATAGACCCTCAAATAAGTTCACACCATATTGAGGGCAAGAGATTGCATTGGGAGCTTCACATCAGTCAGAACGACTAATGCCTTCAGACTGCAGCTTAGGATAGTAGTGGCAGCAGCCATTAAGGCCTACCTAGTGCTCTTTAGGATGTTTCCTATGGGGGAAGGAACACACTGTCTACCTCTCTCAGCTTCCTAATGGGGCTCCTTTCACGTGATCTGTCCTTGCTGGTCTTTGGTATGTTGATGGGGGAGCAGAAGCAGGGTTCCCAGCCCCCTCCTGCCACCTTTTCTTTTATGTCTCTTAATTCCTTACTTCTGGCCAGTACAGTGAAATAATAATGATAATGATACTACTACTACTACTACTACTAGTACTATGACTCAGGAGGATAGAGTCTGCATGGCACAGTAAAGTGTTCAACATGGCTATTGCACTAGACAGAGCACTCCGTAGCTTCTTGTTGGTCCATTTAAAAAATTTCAGGCAGATCTTCTGCAGGCTTTTTCTTCTGCTTGCTCTATAGAAATACAGCCCTTGACCTACTGAATCAAACTAGTAGTCATTTTACATGGTGCCTCACATCCAGCTGTGCCAATAGCTAGAGTGCCTCAGCAGTTGGCAGAAATAGGCTGTCTTCCTCACGGGTAAATTTCTGCAAAATCCTAGGCGGAGCTGTCTTTGTATCTTTTTTAAAAATACCCTTGAGGGTTGAATTTTCAAAGGGTGTTGGGTGCATAATCCATTTAAATACTTCTCAAAATCTGATTAGATGCTTGCTGGGCACCCCTAACCATTTAAATGGCTTTTGAAAATCTGCCCGTAAATAGTTTTGAAGCCTGCAGGAGCTTTGAAAATAGAAGTGATGGAGTAGTCTAAAATTTTGGTGGAATTTAGGTGTTTAGCTGGATTTTGAAAAGCATATGTATGCCTGGGTAGGGCCTGAAAATGTAAATCTATGTTTCTAAATTATATATGGTAATGGGACCATAGTCTTTAGGGTGTTGTTTGTTACTTTATATTCTTCCCAAAACTCTGAAAAAATCCAGGCTCATGTAACTCTAGATGTTCTTATCCATATGAATGTCCAGATTTTAATTAAGAATAAGCAATTTTGGGTAGTATTTGTACAGAACTTAAAAAGCTTTATGCATATCTGGTATTAGAATGTATATAACAATTATACTTTATAACAATACAATGTATTTATATATACACATAAATATTATATAGAATAACTGAAAAATTATAACACAAATTAACATTAAAACAATTATGTATCAGAGCTTTCACAGCAACTTTCTCTTTAAGAATTATTTCCTTCACTAAATGACCAGTGAAGCAATAATATTAACTAGTGAATAATTACTGAATAAAGCTAGGTACAATGCCATGAACAAAGTACGGAAATTGGATAAATATAAATATAAACATGCAGATAAACATTTTGGTACATGAAGCTTTGATCAAATTGGTCATAAGATGAAATTAACCTTATCTTGATGTGAACAGATGACATTATACTTGGAATTGTTATTGAAGACATGAAGGATTATATCGCATTGTCTGTTTTATTTTCATGTTTTCTATTTTGAGCCTAGCGGGATGTTTACATGACTTGCTCATCTTTATGGTATGTATTTTGAAATTTGTGATTACAAAATAAATAAAGTACAAATAAGTCATTATTGTATCTGGAAAGGGATGAGACTGCATACATAGGAAAAGCACAATCAGAACAGCTGTGCTAATGCAAGTTCTGGCTCTGAATGACTGATGAACTCCTCTTTTCTTCCAAAATACCTCCCCAGAACCTGCCAGTGGTGCTTTTACCACACATGTTCAAAAAATAGCCACTAATTTTTATTTTTTTCCTGCCTAGCTAATAATTTATTTGGAACAGGGCACTGATGTCAGTTTCCAGGTGTTTTCTCCAAGTGAACATTTCCAATTAGCTAAAAATTTGGATATTTGCATAAGGCTTTGAATGTTCCTAGTATCCCTTTGATCTCTTTCATATGCTGGGCCCTAAATCTGCACTGGTTGCATGGCTTTGTCTGTGTCTTCCCAGAAAGGGTGCAGATTCCCTGCAGAATGGCACTGATTGACTCCCCTGTCTCCTGGAGGTCTGACTAGGTCTGAATGCAGCCAATGCTCAGCGCTGACAAATCCTGCAGGGCACACTGCAGCCCTGCTGCCATCTTATCTGTCTGTGCAGTGTTATTTTGGCTTTGTCTCTCGAGTTTCCGTCTTTGATTGATATGGGTCTACAAGAAAAATTTTGGCATTCTGTACCTTTCTGTATCTCAGACACTGGGCTGGATGTGGAGCTCAGCCCCTAGGTAAGCTGCTGCCATGCTTGTCCTGAAGGTTCTTCTCTCTATTGGTGTTGGCTTCTCTTGCTCCTTCTGTTATGAGCATCCTCCACCTCAGCATGGCCCTGCACCACCATATGCATTGGCCAGAGGTTGGGTTAACAGGAACCTTGTAAAATGGCACATGCTATTCCTGGCAGGCCCAAACCGCTTTCACTGGCACAGGCTGGAGACTGCCTGTTTGGGGAACAACTCTGTGGAAAAGACGCTGAAGTGTCTCCAGGATGGAAGTGGCTGGAGGACTTTCCTTGTGAGGAGAGGCTGACGGACCAGCCTGGGGAAGACATGGCTTCAGGGGATATGACAGCAGGCCTCCAGCAAGTATGGAAATGTCATGGAGTAGATGGGACTGGGCTCTTCACAGTGGTGCAGGGCAGGAGAATGTGAGACAAGAGGCACAAGTTGAAAGAAGGGAGCTTCAGAGTGGATATAAGGAAACATGTTTTCCCACGAGGAGAAACAGGCTGTGAAACAGGTTGCTCAGAGAGGCTGCGTGGTCTCTGTCCTTAGGGCCTTTCAGGACATGACTGGACAGAGCCTGGAGCAACTCAATCTGATCTTACAGATGATCCTGCTGTAAGCAGGAAGACGGACGTGAGACATTTCCAATCCAAAATGGTCTGTGATCATATGATCACCTATTGCCACCTTCTTTGGGGCAGTGGACCCCTTTAATCAGTGTTAGTAAGAAAGAGAATTGCCATGCATCTAAGTATTAAAAATCTGGGAATAATGGCAACTTCAGAAAGGAGAAAGGAAAGACTAAATATTGGGGTGTTGAAAAAGTGTGATAAAGTTGGGAAATGAACAAACAAACAATGAAGAAGGATAGGGACACATGGACAAGGAGAAAGTAAATGGAGATGATAAGAGGTGGGATGGAGAAATGACTAAGGTTGGAAGCAAATCAGTTTGGGGAGACAGAAGTCTGTAGCCAATGTGAACGGGAAGATCCTAGGCATTGTGAAACACTTCATATTTCAGAGATCAGAGCTTCATAATCAGTTTTTCTTGGAACTTTTCTTTTCCCAGACATGTATGGTAAAAGTGCCCTATCAATGTCCCTTGCAAGATACAGAGTCTGTGTTAATTCCTAATTTTGTCTATCCTTATGGAAAAAATAGCACTATTGCTTTCAGATTTTTATTTCAGGGCTATGGCAACCACTATCCCAACTATTAGTAATGGGTGGCAATATCTCTGGCTCAGAAAGCCTGGTAGAGTTCCCAGCTTTGTTGTTATCACAGGGTTGTATTGTCTGGCAAAAGGACAAGACTGTGTACAATACGTTATCTCTGAAAGCACAAAGTCTAGGAATGTGAAAAAAGAGGCACTGGTTTCATTTAATCTTTAAACATTAGAAAAAGAAAAAAAATATGTGCTATATATCTTAAATATCTTGAATATATTTACATTAAAAAAATGGGACTGGATATTGCTTTGTGATAGCATCTGATATTAAAATTAGCTTGGGGTTATTTGGGTGTCTGGATAAGTGAACCTGGCACACAAAACTTCTGGGATGCTACCTGTTCAAGGACCAGGTTTGGATTCTGTCACTCCTTCCTGATGGTGCTTATCCACATAATCAGTGAGGTTTAGTGGTGGCATAAAGTACCACTTGGTTTTGAATAACAGTGAAAAAATCTGGCTTTTACTCAAATTGTGTTGATTTCTACTTTAAATAGCAATCCCAATTCAAAAGTCTAGGCTAAAATAAAAAAATATTTGGATTTTAAACTCTCCAGCTACTTCACTTTTGTTTTTCAGGAATGTTATCGTATCACTATTTTCAATCGTCTTGACAGCTGTGATTCATATTATTTCATCATGATATACCATTATTGTTGAGGAAATGCAACACTGAAAATGAACAACAGATAAGGCCTTGTGTAAGAGCTGTTAGCAATGGCCCCTGAAGCAGACAGAATAAAACATTTAAGGGTGACCAAATATTTATTTGAGAATTTTAAAAACATACCCAATACTTTTCATACTGATACTGAAGATCTCTTTCAGAAGTTCAGGAATAACTTGCTTTGTGATAAATATTTTGGTGTCTGTTCCATGGGGAGGGGGAGTTCTCTAGTTTGTTCTTTGTATGACTTCTACTGAGTTAAAAAAGTCACAGACAAGGCATTATTCTTTATTGAGTATTTCTGAAAAGCCTACTTTAATACCTTAACCTTGTTTCAGGTGCTGAAATTTCTATCTGTAGGAGAGAAAAGCATCTTCTATCTTGAGAAAGGCATCAACTACACATTATTAAACCTTAGAGTCTTCTATTATCCTGCATAACTTTGAGGATTTGAAAAGGAAGTTAAAACATTTTTTGGTTTTAAATTTGCTTAAGATAAAGCTCCTAATATTCGGAACAGTTCTAGAACACAAAACAAATAATACTGTAAGTTAAAGTTGCTAATTGTATGTAATATTCCCTAAATAAAGATCAAGTTCTACAAAAATATGCACTTGTGGCTCCTCTCACTCAGCTGAGTAGGTATTTCTGTGATGGGACCTCTACATCACATTTCTCCCAACAACTCTGTGTGTGCTCTCCTTGTAATTTTTCATCCTCTACCACAAAAGAGCTGTTTTCCCACTCACAACTTGAAGTTAGACTTTCTAGGTCAAATGGTGGCACCAGCCTCTTCTCCAGCTGGTGTAGGAAGCATATTGTGACATGTGATACCGCACACTGTGCCAAATGATCAGACCATCATACTATTACAGCAGTGTCACCATTCATATTACTTGCCTTTTGCCTTCCAGTATAGCCCTGCCCAACCCTGCTCTGTTGTCCCACCTCGTCCCTGTTCCAAGGTTGTCATGAGGTCTCGCAGACCTCTCTGCATCAGCGGTAGGAATTGACTCCCTCCCCCTCCATCCCATGCTTCTCTCTGCAGCAAAGAGCCAAAGTGTGTTAAAAATTCTGTTAAAGTCCTACAAAATTTTCCCATGAATATTTTTGTTATAATTCTGATCAAAGTAAAAAGGAAATGGAGGGATCTTTAAAATGGCAGAGTTGACTTCTCGTCAGAATTCTACTCAGTTTTCTCATTAGCTTTGTAACTTATAAAGAAAAGGTAAAAGTTTTTTGATGGAAGTCTATATTTGAGCAGCAAAGAAAGAGATTCAAATGATCAATTCTTCTGAAAATTAGAGTACCAATTCAGGATCTAAGGCATCTAAGGCATCTAAGTTGAAGAAATCTTGAAAGAAGACTCAATGTGAATTCTTCTAAACAGCATGATTATCATGAGATTTAATCTATTAATAAGATCTAATTCACTTTGATTAACGTGCAATTTTAAGTGTTGTTCACAATTTAGAGAATTATCTTTGTTCTGGTAGTTTTTGAAAATACGGATGCATTAAAGACAATGGCATATGTGGGAGAAGAAAACTTCATGTGCCTTAGAACTATATGTATAAACCAACAAACACTGTTTTCCGATTTCTCAGAAAACTTGACAGAAATATACTCCCATTTCATATTATTCTTTGTTAAGTAATGTCATATTGACAATGAAGTTGAAATACTGTTCTCCAGGCTAATCATAAGCAATTATCTCCTAGCACATATTTGTTGTTTCTGGAAGTTCTGTTCCATAAACAACTAAATGTGGACTATGTGGAAACATTTCAAATTGCAACATACTAGTTTTGCCAGAATCTGTTGAAGTCTCCACATTTCTTTGGTCATTTCTTTGATGGTGCCTCTAGGTTATGAAGGTGCTCTGTGCCTTCATGATGGCATAGACTCCTCCTGAACACCAGATAAAGAATTTAAAACAATTTACAGTTGCATGTGGTTACCCCCTTAAAACTTTGTTTCAGTTATGGCTTTTAGGGCTCATTCGAAACTGTTCAAAAATAGTGTTTGAGGATACAGAGAGGAGCCAGGACTTCTGCCCTGAGCATGAAAATCTCCAGGTCATCCTTGGTTTATGTGAGGTCAGTCAGGAAAATAGCTGCTGATATTCTTTTTTATAGGCACTGACTTAAACTGCTTGCAAATGGCCCCATCTCTCCCACAGCCTGCCTTCCTGTCCACCAAGCCCAGGCATTCCTGGGCACAGGATTTGCACAGCCAGTGAAGGCTTATAAATAGCATTCTCTCTTCATCCACTGCGTGATACTGTCCACTCCCTTTTTTGACCTCTCACCTCTGCAGGTAGGCAAGTGCTTGCAAAAATCACCATTTGCATCCACCTGAATCCTCATTTTGCAACAGCACTAAAAGATCTACAATTTATTCCACAGACTGGATATATTTAAGCATTTGTATATAGCTTAAATGCTAGAGGCATTGTCTTCTCTGTTGCTGAGTTGTATAAAGCTACATGCATGGTCTCCAAGACTCCATTTGCAGAGCTTTTCCACCACAACTGTTTTGTTTAATAAGTCTCCCGATCCCATCAGGTGTGTTCTCTCAAGCCAAGTAAGGCCTGATGGGTTTTTTACAAGTTGTAATAACAGGACTGCTTAATGCCAACCAGCTATTTCTGAACACATCAAGTGTTACTCTAGTACATTGGAACTCATCTGGGACCGATAAATAGAACTGACACGAAGTTTTCAATTCAAGTAATTTTTTTTGGGAACAGACTCTGTAAGAAACACTCAGTTTTTCAAGAAATAACAGCATAATTTCCCAAGATCTAGGCATTCTCCGCTGACTGTAAAGTTTCCCATTTGGATCAGAAATGATCTTTGGGAAATGCCATGAGCATAGTAAGCAGTACAAAAAATCTTATGAAAAAAACAACTTCCAGCTGCAAACTACAATCTACTGTATTTCTGAGTGTGCCATATTTGACACACTTCTCACAACTATTGTTTCTTGAAAAGAAATATTCAGATAATTTGTATCATTGAACTGTGATTAGACATTTGGTCATCACCCTGTTAAAGTTTGTTCTGCTGCCCCTTTCTTGGTTCTCTGTTCACATCTCAGCTGTCCCTTCAGTACAGTGGAACAGACACTTGTATGGCCATACAGAAAACAGAAGTAAACTGGAGAAGGAACCAAAAAAGAAAATTTATTCTTCGATTAGATCAGCTGCCTGTACAATTGACCACGTAGCCACCCTGACAGCTCAGCGAGAACGATGAAGGGATTAGAGAAGAGCAAGCAGACTTACAGAGAAGATGCAATTCATGCAGGAACTTCTGTAAAGAAGATACATGTTCATTTACCTTAGGCCTCAAATAACATGACACCCCCCATCCCCACCCCCACCCCCCATTTAAGACATTTAGCATATGAAAAAACTGTAAATGTGTTCAGAAATACAGTGGAACATGCACATAGGTTTTCAAGGAGAGCTGGTGAGAAGAGTTGTTTGAATTACAGTAGTGCTCTGTGAGCTGTGATTACCACCCCAGCTTTTGGCTTTGCTGGACTATATCATTCATTCCTGTTAACACAACAGTCAGTATTCACTTAACAGTAATAACCGCTTAACAGAAAAAAAAAATACTATATTTGCCCTTTAAACATGCAGTTGCAGCTGTGTAGTATACTGTGTCCTTTCATTTGTTTATCAACAGTTAAGGATTAAAGTTATGTTTTGTTTTGACTTTTGCTGTGGCTTTATGCATGAATGATAATCAGACAAACTGTGAGCTGAGTGATAACTCAAGCATTTAGTAGAAAATTTTATGGGAATCAAAGCTGAGGGAAAAATCCACCAGAGGAACCCAGAGAAGTGTCCTATTATGATGAAACTAGGGAAAATCTGCATATTTAGAACATTTTTGAAAAATCAAATACATACATGCATATGTATATATGTGTATGTGCATGTGTGTGCGTTTATGAATGTCATTCAGGTTGCAAACGTGCAAAATATGATACCTGTTGAGATGTGTTCATTTCACAGGAAGTATGCAGCTTGCTTTTATAAGTCAGACAATGAGATTTTTGTGAACCAAAAGTACTCTCACCAAATCTAGGTAAGAAGAAGGTACATTTCTATAATAAATCTACCACCTAAAACTGATAAGTAGAAACAATAAATCCACATTTTGATGAGAAAAAGTAAATCATATCCAGAGACTGCCTATTCCCTGTCTGTATGATTGCAGAAGTTTGTTATATTACTAGGTTTTTCCTTTTCATCGTGCAGAAACAACTTCAGGGCATTGCCTGCTGTTCTCAAGGCATGAAAAACAGCACCTCACACTTAGCTGAATTCAGAAGAATTAGCTGAAGAATTAACTGAAAAATTATTTGAAAAATTAGAGAGATTAGGGAGGGAGGGCAGAAAGGGAGGTAGAAATGAATGTTTTTAGAGGCTGACTGATTTAAAGGTGTGACTGTGACAGATGCTAGGGTAGCAGGGAGAGAGATGATGCCTAAGAAAAAACAAAAAAAATAGGATCAACAGGGAAACACAGCAAATACTCCTTACAGGTCATGGAATTGCTCCGACGGCACTGCTTTAACGCTCTGACATCTACATAACCTAGATGTGCTATTAGCCCACAACAGAAGTTTTCCGTGAGGCCAGTCCTTGTTTCCTCTATTTTAAGCGTAACAGATTGGATTTCAAATGCAATCACTATGTTTGCATGCTTCTTTGGCAGTGGCTTATTAACATTTATTCAGTTTTAATATCTATAAAATATAAAATGCCCTTTTGCTCAGGACATTTCCCCTTTTTATCTGAAGTTTTGACAATTTTTAGGAGTGGAGAACTGTGCTACAGTTTATAATAATCAAACTCAAGCAAACTCCAGCCAGTATGCAACATCTAATCAGCAAATACTTGAAGTTCTAACCTCCTTATTGACTGTGATAGTCAGAAAACCCTCCAGTGCTCTCTGCAGAACCTCACTTGTCTGTACAGTGTAACAGGCTCTACAGCGAGACCCATTGATTGGGGAATATGGAGTGATGTGAACCAAAGGTAAGGTCTAGCTACCACAGATGGGGTTAATATCAGGTTGGTTGCTCCCTCTTTCACATGCACTGATTTTTTATAGACATGTTAAAATGAAGCATTTTTATAGTTCCTCAAAAGATCTCAGACTAATAATAAGTCTAGACACAAATACATGTAACAGATAAAGACTGGGGATCTTTTAGCCTGTAACATGATTGGTAATTGGAGCTCACATACACTAGGGCATAGAATAATCTAAAGTATCGTATATATTCTTTCATCTCTTGTTTTCTGTATAAATGCTTCCTTCCTTTCCCGCCTGGTGTCATTAATCTGGGGACTCTCCCTGCCTGCAGTCACCCCTCGCTGATGGAGTGCTGGCTGAAAATAACTGAAGAAAGAAGCAATGTCTGTAGGACAGCAATATGTGTATAAGGATATTTATATTCTACAAGGGCAATGTTTCATTTCATATACTATATTTTATGGAGACAGGTGAAACAATCTTCTTGATTTTTTTATATCAGAATCACTTCTAAAAGTCTTATAGAATTTCATAGACAATTATAATTTTTAAACCACTCTCTTAATATCAGAGATACATGCCTCTACAATTTTATAGTATTGCATAGGGCAGGTTCAGAAGAGCTTATCTCATTATAAAAAGAATAATAAAGTGGTTTCTTATTTAGTGTGAAATATTAGTGTAAACTGGTATTAGAATTGTGTACCAGTTCATTCTATAAAATAATTTATACCTACTTATCGGAGGTAGAGTGTTTCAGAGTGCTACTAAATGGGGGTGTTTCCCTGATTTTACACTCATGAATTACACTCACTGGGTGCCTAACTCCTCTCCCTCAAGAGTAAAGATATCTTGAGCAAGACAATCTCATTCAAAGGCATTTTGAGTTTCAGTCTGAGTTGGTATAGGGGTATTTTGCTGTGTATCAGGCAGACATTAACATTTCTACATTGCTATCCAAACCACTAAAACCTGAAGGAATGGCACTACTACAGACCTAATGATACCTAGGCTACTGTTCCATATCCCTGCTTCCACATTATCGTAGCCTGATTCCTCCTGCCACGTTTCCTATCACAAAGGTTTTTCTGCCTCAGCCTCACAGTACATTAATTTCCAACCTTATCTTCAAACTTCTATCTACTATTGCCTATGCATCCTAAGGATTAATGGGACAGCACCAACATACTGCTTGCCTGGTCAGAGGGAACAGGGTTGCTTTGATATCCTTCAGGCAATATTTCGTGTCTTTGACCTACATCCAGCTACCAGTTCTTCATGAAGCTTACTCTTAGAGCTGCTGTCTGTCAAATTGTCTGAAAATGGCCTACAGTTTCAAATGTTTTCAGTGAAGTTGATGGGTAGTCAAAAAACTTGAAAGGCAATTTTATTACAACACGAGGCTTCCAGAAATATTTACACATTTGAGACATAAAGTAGTCCAGCACTGTATTGCACTGTAATCAATTTTTTACAACTTATAAAGACATAAAATGCCACATCTAATCACTAAAGAATAGCAATCCTTCAAACATAACTGAGATGTTTCTTGAAAGAACCATTTGAACATTTGAAAGACACTATGTTTTTCAATTAAGAAACATTTACTCAAAAGTCAAAAACTGAACAAAACTTCACAATTAACTCTAAGGAAAATAAAAATATTGATGGAAAGTCTATCTTTGGCCATGAACACCTCTCTTTCATGTGGCCCCTGTTATCTCTTATGCCTCACTTTTTATCCTGCAGCACGCTTACTGCCTTAGGGCATGCTCAAAAGTCACTAACCAACACCATGAGAAATTCTCAAGGTCTGTTACAGAACTCACAGTAACAATTTTAGAAATTACTCCTGCCAGTATTTCTGTATGAATCACCTACATATATCTTGCATATGCAAAGGTACACTTCGGTAGCGCAATAGATACGTGTGTGTATTTTGAACAACTGGATGTAGTAGTAACTTTCAAGCTTCACCTTGGAGTAGTACATGACTGGGAAATACTTGCAGATTTGACAGCAAGAAAAAGTCTGGGAAAACAAATTGATGAAAACTAACGTGCAAGAACTGTCAGCTGTTGATTCAGTTTTGATAAGGATACTTCTCAAAATGGTCTAAAATGCTAAAATTTTTAGGCTGGTCTAGAAATCTCAAGAGATAAGAATTTCTTGTGAGATTTCCAGATTTCCATCACCTTATGTTGTGCTGAATCTGGGGAGATAAAAAGATGTGCTTGAAGATCAAGGAAAGAGCAGAACTTAAAGATTTGCTGTTAAGTTTGAGTTTGTTTCTAAAAATGGGGAAACTCTAAGGAGTGCAGGAGAACCCCACACTACAGTGAAACCCTGATGTTTTATGCCTCTTATTGTCACTGCTGTTATGTGAACCACGATGTAGTATTTGAGACTGAGCCAAACTTTTGCTAACAAATCATGTGAGACTTGCCTGCTTTCAGGTTTCTTAACAATTTTAACTGTGTTTGTTAAAAAGGTTGTTAGGGTTCACAAATGTTCTGAATTAACTTGGGCCCACTCTGCTGAAAATCACGTGAAATTAATTATTTTTAAAGTTTTGGTTGCAAAGCAAAAAAAAACTTTGGCTTTCTAGGCTGACTTTGCTCTGACTTTGCTCACTGGAGCATGAATCTCTAGGTGTGGACTGATATGGATCCAAACCACAGATATTGTTCAGGAACATCTGTGCAGTGAAAGAAATAGCTTTGGTACTAGTCTTCCTGTTTTTCTCTGTTGCTTATGCTGTACATAACACATTTGGGTCTCTGCATGATGTGTGTAGAACCACCTGTGAAGAGCTGGACAGGAAAATTACCTGCCTGCTTTTAGGATTCAGGAATCAGGGGCAGGGGGTGAGAGGGTAATGCAAATAGAAGCTTAAGACAAATGCTTTTTATTTGTTAATTAAGCCCAGCTGATTTATATACTAAAAAGGAAAAGAAGGAAAGGAGCAAAAATCCTTTCAAAGAAAATAAGTAGGCTGAGCAGCCTGCAACTTGAATTTGAAAAGATTTGTCTAAAGCCGTAAATCATTATGAAGAGAAAATAACTTGGTTTTAGAATTGTTTGCTTTGCTGAGTTACTTGAGCAACACAGTATGTTATCCCAGTGACATCAGAGATTGCTAACACATGTCAAGATGGTTGTCTTGAAGATAATATGACTGGATGCTAATGCTACGTCTTATTTTCTTTCCTTATTCTATCTTTTTTCCTAAGTTCAGAAGCTCTCCCAACTTCTTGCAGAAAACAATTAGCAGCTGTTGCCAATCTCAGTCCTTCATCTTCGATTTCCTCATCTCTTGTCAAAAGAGAAAGAAGTAAGATGAATGCATTCATTTTCAGCTGAATTTTTGGAAGCATTCTTGCAGGAACAGCTGATGTTAACCATGCTATACTACCTTCCCTTTTCCTTCTTCTAATCCACAATCTACAATATCTTGTGACTTTGCTGAGTATCTTACTGAAGTAATGTCCATCTTTCTCTGCCTATTGCTATCAAAACATTTAACCTTATGCTTCCCAAATTTTTTTCCCTTTCCCCAGTAGTTTTATTTATAACTATATGTATCTTTCACCAAGTGTACAAAAGTTTTCCACTAGTTCTCAAAAAGGCTTCATTTTCACCTCCTTCCATTGGTGGTGCCCATTTCCCAGAGTTTGTACCAGGAAGATGTGATAGACAGAATAAAGGTTTTCATAATATGGAGTTTCACACACTTCAGGGAATTTTTCTTTCACGTTCTTCAAGGAACATTTCATGTGCTCTGAATTTTGAAAGGGAAGCTGTGGCTGGTAGTAATTTTCAATCTCTCAGATTCTGACTATTGAACCTCTTTACCAGTATACTCTATTTAAAAGCTGAACTGATCTACTTATTCTAGAGTTTGACTGTTTATCATAGATGATAGTAGGATTGAACCAAACACTAACTCACTCTTTATTCATGACAGTCCATATTGCTTACTAATTGTTATTATCTCTGCTTGCAGTATGCTTCACATTGGGGTTTTTTTTGCAGTCTTCATCTATCTTTTTAATCAAAAGCTGCATTTACCCAGACTTGAGACTAATGGATACCATACTGTCACTAAGTCTGCAGGGAATTGCTTTTCCTTATATAAGGAAGAAATTAACTTTGCTGATGGGAGAAATAATGCCATGCTATTTGTGATGTGAAGAATGGTGTAATAAGTTAGGATGAACTCTAAGCATTTTTGAAATACACCTAATAAAGGAACAAAGAATGACAGAGTTAAAGCTGAGGAAAAATACAACTGTCATTTTACCTCATAGAAGAACTGGAACCAAAGTGATACTGTGACTAGGAAAAACCACCGATGATGATCAGAACAAGATCTTAACGAGGATTTCTTAGATCATATTGCACGAATTTTTAATTATTTGCATTGATTTAGAATCTATGTTTGATTATTCAGAGTGTTGAGGTATAGAGGAGGGAAAAAATTTAGGTATTTCTGGACAGTGGAAAAACTTGGTTAATCTTGGTGCTACCAAAAGGATAGGAGAGGGTGATGATGTGCCACTGTGAAACAGAGGTACCTGCAAGGCACTGAAGGGAATTAATTCAGATCCAACAGGACTTAATTAAGGCACAGTTGCCAAGAGTTGTATCTAGAGGACCTGTTCAGTGACTGTGTATCCTGGCACTTTGGCTCTGGAAAGTTCTACTAGCTTCAGTGAAGCACCACATTTGAGCCCTTGTAGAGGGTGCAGCTGCGCTTACACAACGCTGAGCTGCTGATGTACTAAACACTGTTAGACCCAAACTTACTGTGTGAGGAGCAGCTGTTGGTGCAGGGCAGAAAGGATGAAAAGCATCTCCCTCTTTTGCACTTCTGCAGTGCATGTGGTCCCACACTCCTCATTCAAAGTGCCAAACCCAGCAGGCTGTGGCTGCTCAGCTTAGCTCTGCTCCACGTGAAATATCTGTACCACTGCCTGAACCGAGGCTCACCCTGTAGCCACTCGCTGATGTGCACACAGTGCTGACTGTGACTCACGCTGGCTCCGTACCCATAGTGCATGTCATGTTTGGGTGTGCATTGTGACAGACATTTCAGGTTATGAGTATGTTTCACCTGTAAGTGGGTCATTTCACTGTATGTGCACTGCATGTGTTTCAGCTGAAGTCTTCCATGGCACCCCTCTGCCTCAAATTACCTTTTTCCGACAGTGAGACAATAGAAATTTAGCTCAATTGCCCATCTGTTTCTGAAATTGAGATTGGACTAAAACAAGCCTTGTTTTGCCACGTGAAAAAGGATAACAATTTTAAGGATTTCTAGTGCCTAAGTGATTTGGAGTAGGAACTTGAACTTTGGCAGTAAGCTGTCATCCTGGTGTAGCTGTTAAAAAATCTGTCCAGCTTGGGTAAAGTATACTTAACTGAGAAATACCAGTTTGCAACTGCAGAGTTATGCCTGTGTTCAATGCACGTGTTCCAGTCTCCCCTGGTGCTTCTGTAGCAATCACATAGCGTATCTGCTCTTCAGCACAACAACTTGATCTGCAGCTGGCCTGGGCTTTGAGCTCTGAATAGTACTTTCCTTGCAAATGCTTTTTCCAGTTGTTGGGGACCTCCTGACATGACGGAACTGCTTCTCCATGCTATCAAGATTACTCATGGACAGAGGTGAGGACTATTAGAGGACCTCAGGCAGACATGGGAGAGTTTAAAAGAAAAAAAAAAAAAGATCACAGAACAGGAACAATGGAGATGAAAGAGTTGGGCATAGAGAAGCTAAGAAGATCAAAGACAGGGCAGGGGCCAGTGGTGATAAGAGCCAGAGACTCTGACTGCAAAGTAAGGAGTAATTAGAGGAAGAGATGGAATAATCTGGGAGAAGGTGAAGGTGTTTGAAATCATCACAGTGTTAGTATGTGGAAACAAAGTCAAGAACTGCACATCCTAATAATTTCTTTTCTGTCTTTGCTGTGAGACTCCCCCGGCGAATCAAATGCTTTGTCCAATGCCAGGGGTCATCCATTCCACTTTACACATAGATCACGGAGAGAAAGCTGAAATATTAAGACAGATCAGGCCACTCTGAATAGCACACAGTACTCATATTTTAGAGGAGAGTTTGTGTGCAGCTGGCAGGTGTGAGGGCTCAGTGCTTCTGAAGACTGGAAATGTCAAACGGGGAACCTGGAGGATAAAGGGCTATCACCCAGTGACTGTTTGGAAGAGCGTAGTGAGAGTGGCTAGGTCAGTACTTGCTGGAAATTGGGGACAGACTTTCTGAACTGCTTTAAATATGAGACTTTTCTGAGTCCTATTACCCATCTCACCGGTTTTAACACCCCCATCAAACACATCACCAGTTAGCAGAAACTGGATCATCCACTCCATAGCCCAGACTTAATCCCAGGGTAAGAAATACTCTGTCTTGTAGGAAACTCTAAATTTGGCAGTTTTTCACTTGAGTTTGCAATATCTTTTAAGATAATTGTCACTGGATATAATACTAAATATTTATGTAATTGCAGTAATGTATGTTTCTGTATTTACACACAGCGGTATGAATGAAGTATAGGTGTGCATATCATATCCTTCTTGCTGTTTTGTAGTTTGAGATCCAAATTCCCATGTAACAAATTTTGTTTGTAGCGTTTAGTATATAGAGTTATTGCTTCCTTTGTAGGTCATTAAAGTGAAATAGGAGGATGCATGTGTAACTATGCTTTTATATTTCTAGAATTAATGGTGTTTGAGAGGAAAATAGATACTTTACAAGCATGGAACTGTTCCAGAGAGAATACATTATGCTGTGTGCTAACAAACTACTATTCATTACACACTGTGTGGATGAAACGATATAGATTAAAATGCTTTTGGGGAACTGAAATAGCTTCCCCTTATAGAGAAGACTGAATTTCATAGCAATGACGGTGTTGGGTCTGGAGGAAAAAAGTATACTTTGTCAGTAGTATAGATAAATACATATAGATATCTTATGTACATACAGACACATGCAAATGTAGATATTTATAGATTCTCTCTCTCAATTTGTAAAATCTCCTATGTAAATCTCTGACAGGTTCAAAGTATAACAGCTTCTTGGATATGCAATATCATAAAAGAAAGTGTTTGAAAATGTCATTTCAATGATATATTTATTTTCTTTAGCTCAAAGACAGTTACAAAGTTTAAAAAAGAGATATTTGTATGTGCTGAGTAGCCCTCTCCTCTGGAAGCCCTTGATAATTCACTTCATTTTAGTCAGAGAAGCAGCTGCCTTGAAGGATGAAAAAGTTAAGATACAAGTGTCTGTAAGATGGATCATGATTAGGATCATCTTCCTGTGACAAGATATGGAAATTCCTGATTTTTGAATAAATAGTATCATGAAAATATCTTGTATTTAATGATTTCTTTGAATCTTGTTAACATTTCTTGAGCTCATTGGGGAATATACACTATCTAACAGCAGTCTGAGATATTTTAACAAATCTCAGTCTACCTACTAAACTCTTAAGTGGGATGCAATCTGTTCACTGGTGAATGTATTCTTTTAGAAATAGCTTATTTAGGAAGGGAATTTTGCATTTGTGTTTAACATTTAATCTACTTTTTGAAATTGTACTTGATTTTTTTAAAGAATGATGTAACTAAAAAAAAAAGTTCTGAACATAAAAAAATTAAGGAATCATAAGATTTTCCCCTTCCAGTCATAGGTTGAGTTTTTCTCCATTTTCCCCATCGCTGTAACAAACACAAAACACATTCACGGATGTTGTGGTGGAAAATATTTCCATTTCCTTACTTAAAAAGCATTGTAGGACAATCCAGACTTTTAGCTGTTTGAACAAAACTTTTAGTCTGAAGTACCATTCTCTCTGTCCTGCACACTGCAACCCTCCAACCAAAATAAACTGAAAACTATTATAGAAAATAATAGTGTGGTCCTGAAGAAGTATTATATATGAACAGATTTATTGTTAGGTTTTTCTTTTTGAAAACAGGGTTTTTAAAAACATTTACAGTAACTGAATAGAATTTGGGACAGTAGCATAAAATTATTGTGAAGCAGATTGAGGTTACTCTATGTTTGTAAGGAATACAACAGGCTGTAAATATTTCAAAAAATCACTTGAAATAGAGTTGTCTTTGCTAAGTATACTTGTGGTGTTACCTTATAAGGATGTACACCTTTTTTTTCCCTCTCTCTCTCTTTTATTTGCTCCCACCTAATTAGCAAAAGTGCTAGCTTTTTAAGTGGTTTTTAGTTTCTGGATGCAGGTGTGGATCTGCCACTTTATTCAGATCAGAGTTAGAGGGTGCTGGTATTTGAAAGAGGACAATTAATGGAGATGCTATTGACTATCTAATGAGGTTTCTTTCAGTTTCAGAGCTGTCATCTGTTCTTATCTTCAGAAGATGTCTCTTTATCCTCTGTTTTCCTTTCTAAAGGATGACAATATCTGTTATATGTTTTGTAAGGATTGTATACTTCCTTAGGGTGACAGTATGCATTACATGTTCTTCTCCTTTTTCCTTTGGGAAGGACTTTTTTTTTCTTGTGGAGTGTGCTAAGGTCAGAAGTTTCAACCCCAGACTTCTCAGTTTGGGCTTAAAAAGCTGTGGCAGACACTTTGATGTCTTCCTCTGCCATTGGTCCTGTGTTAGAGAGACCATGACAGATATAGGGGTTACTTGGTCTCTGTACCCAGTGAATCCTTGCCTTTGGGGTGGGGTTACAAAAGAAGCAGTGGATTAATACTCACAGATCAAGATCACAGCTCAAGACCAGACCTATTTACTTGGCTGCCGCCGGTGAGCGTTGGCTTTCACATACTAGGTGGAAGTGGCTGAAGCAAATTCATGTGCAGGTTATGGCAACAGTTATCAAATAGAGCAGTCACCTGCTTTGTAGAGGAAACTGCAAAAGCATATATTCATATCATTCAAATATATATTTACAAAATATGTGAATACTATGTCGAATACATGCAGTGATTGTGTAATGGTAAAACAGATTTGCTTCAGAAAGGCTAAATTCAGAACAGTCTCACATCTGAGAACACCAGGTTGCCCCTCGGCCAGACCAAGTCACAATAAGAATGGAGGTGAAACTAAGAATGTGCCATTGAATTTAAAGCCTGTGCTCTTCTGGATTACATTTGAGTGAATATTACTGATTTAAAACCATTTATAAAGTACTCCCTCAGAAATACCAAAATGCAGTGTTCCTACCATGATACAGTTGAACTATAAATTCTAACTATATTTTAAAAATACTGTGTTTGAACAGCTGTTTTAAACAATACAACCAATAGGATATCAGGAAGAGCCGCTGACCTGGGATATACTGTAAGATGAATAAACAGTTCTCATCATTCTCCTAAGACTCTGAATGACCTTCCTGAGCAGAAGGACAAAACTGGGTACAGAATACAAATCTTATCAGGTTGTTGACAGGTTGATTGCATATAAATACACTCATAATGCTGATTTAGCTCTCTTATCTATGCTGATTTAGCTCCCCAAAAATCCAGAATAAAAGAATATCAACGTGGAGAAAAATAGACATACATGAACCAATCGAAAGAGGAGATAGAGTGAATAAATAAATGAAGATGTAGAATAGAAGAATCACATTTCATCAAGCAAGTACTAAATCAGAATGGAATCTAGTTCATTGTGTTTATAAGAAGTACTTTGTCATGATGACAGTGACTTAGGATATACTGTGAAAGCATATTCATAGAGCCAAATTCTGCTCTTTGCTGGACGTTTATTCTTTCAGTTCAATGAACTAACATTTGGCCCATAATAAAAAGCCTTTAGACTTCTTTAATAGCTTGCAGTAGGGCTTTCAATCAATAAAAAGAGAAATGGATTTTTATGGCTGGTTTTTGGATCTGGTTATGAATTAAAGTCACGTTGAAATATATTTCCCTTTTCTTTTATTTTAAGAAAGACTTATGCCAAAAGTCTTTGTTTCTTCTCATGAGATTGTTTTATATATATCTATTCTTATGACTAGCTTACCAAAAAATGTCGATGGCAGAGTACATGGAAATTGTACTAGAAGTGTTACCAATAAAGGATTTCTTTAAAGTTGTTTCCCCTCCCCAGTTCCCAAACCTTTAATGCTTGAGAGTGAAGAGCACACTTGGATTGCCAGGAATATGAGCCCAAGACTTTAGGATGAATTATCTGTATCTCTTTGGCAAGCAGAGATGGACTGAAACTACTTGGCTATATCACAGCTTTTACTCTTTTACTGTCTTCTTTCTGTGAGCTTAATAGCACCCAGAGAAAACTCATACTTTTTCCCAACTCTCACCACTTGTGCCTGCAGCACTGCTTCTAAGAAGGCTTAATGGTTGGATGAGGTTATTTTCTGGAAGAACGATGAGCTGAAGCTGTACTGGAGCAAGGCAATTTTGCAACCAGAAAGCGGGCTAAGAAGCTGAGATGCTAGTCAGTGTAATCCCTTTTGGCTGAAAAGACACCTTGCAATCATTTATTTCAATAGCTTAGGAGCACTCAGGAGCTCCTTGCTTCTTGCACATCCATTTGCCCAAAGAATAACTCCTGTCGTCTGTGGTAGATACAGAGACACCGTCACTGCCAGGTGAATGACGGTCCTGGTTCCACATCAATTTACATTTACTGCAGAGGTTTTGAAATCACCTTCTGGCATAAAACAAGGACATCTCAACCTGATGAGTGACTGCAGCTACTACCTCTCGTCTGTAATTGCTTTGCAGCTGCACTAAACGAAGCTGAAGGCCTTGGAAAGGATTCTTAAATAGCAGCAAGCTTAGGGATTTTTTTCAGAAGTAAGAGATTTGTAGTATTTGTGGCATATTAAGAAGTCTCTGTCTCTCCTGCCATTGTCTCACATTTTGTTACTGTTCCCCGGTGGAGGTTTTCCACTCTCCTCACAGCCATGCAAACAGTGTACTCTGTGGGGATTGATGAGCCGAAGGGGTGGAAACTTGTAGCAGGAAACTGAGAGCAAGTGGCTGATAGAAGAGACAGAATCTGATCCACTGCTGATAGAAAATAAATTTTCTCTGTTAGTAGCACCTCTGTTTTATGAAGGTTGTACCCCCCGTTGAGCTGTGTGCCAAGCCCACCAGATGTGTGGTCGCAGAGAGGCAGCCCATTGTGAGGGAGCAAGGAAAGATAGTCCAACCAGACAATATCTGGTTCACGTCCTACTTTCCTTTAAATTATAAACATATCTGGCAACCAAGCCAACATCAGCCATACTCTCTGTCATTACTTTAAGGGCAAGCACTTCTACTCCCTCTCCCCAAGGGGCAGTACAGTTAGGGGTCTGCTGGCAGTGTAGTGGAGTATCGTGCAGTATTCTTTATTATAGGGAGGTGGCAGAGCAGTGTAAAACAAGGGCCTTTCGTCAGTCTTGCTGTGGCCACTGTGTGCCTGGCCAGGTGGGAATCTCTGGAGGAAGAGGGGGAACCCAGGAGCCCAACAAGCAAGGGTGCTATTAGTTTCTAACATTTTATTTTACTGTATTTTGCCCAGAAGGTCTGAGTATCCTGTCTTTTGAAGGGTTATCATGTTCTCCTGGGCTCTTGGCAAGGTTCATTAAGGGAAGAGGACAGGTAACTGCAAATCAAGCCTTTGGCTGACCTGCAGTTCTTTCACTCTTGGCTAAATGCTCTTAAATCTGTAGTAATTTTTTTATTCTTCTAGTAGAATTCAGAAGCAATGTGTAGGATAGTATAAATGAGACTCTTTTCCTTGTTGTTTGGTCTTCTTAAACTCTTCTTGGTTCAATGTGTAGGGGAGACTACGTTGGTGTAATCCACAGACACTCAGTAGGAGGTGGGAAAATTTCAGGTAAAGCAGTGTTGTGCACAGTAATGAGGAAGTGTTTTTTAAAGTGAGACCCAGTGTGTCCTGGAGACTAATAGCCAGTGTCTGTTTGGGTCAGAGTTGAGCAGGAGTGGAGATGAAGACGGTTAATAGATGTTTCTCATTTGACTGAAAACACTTGCTGAAATGATGCTGCTTTTTAGTGCCCCAAGGGGCTGAATGCGAGTGGGAAAGATCAACGAGAATACCTAATGAAATAAAGAGGTTGGAAGGCATTAATTGCACCATGTAATATTCATTTGCTACTCCTTTCTGGAAAGTATTGTCACTTGTCTTGCTGTTACTGAAATTTGGATTTATAAATCCAGTGTAAATATCTTAACCAGGTGTGGTGCCAGAAGCAGCTCTACTTGTGATGTCTTTTTCTGTTTGCTCCTCTGGTAAATCAAGGTTATCAAATATCTGAGACCTAGGACTACAGTATTTTACAGTATCAGAAAGTGTAAAAGTATGACAACTCTTTGAAATATTAGAGAACCGGTTAATCCAGCAAAACCTGCAAGAAGGCTGTAAGAATGTAAACTCTTAAATTGTTTGAATCATGAAGTGACTGGGGAGAATGGGAAAGCATGAGGTAGGAACAGCTGAAGAACAGATGAGTGCCAGGAAAGACAGAGGCAGCAGGTGAGACGTCCCCTGTGATCAGTGGGGGAGTCCTTTGGATCACTAACTGGATGAGCAAGGGGGGAA
Source organism: Burhinus bistriatus (assembly GCA_013397275.1). Classification (NCBI taxonomy): domain Eukaryota; kingdom Metazoa; phylum Chordata; class Aves; order Charadriiformes; family Burhinidae; genus Burhinus; species Burhinus bistriatus. Next base: position 36,405 of record VYXH01010731.1, on the reverse strand, counting down.
CACAGACAGCGATGTTTGTGATACCACTGAGGCCCTTCTCTGCTAATACATCCTGTGAAGCCTTAATTTGAAGGCTGAGGTCAAGGGGAAAATCGATCTTTTTGGTAATGGCATGAACCTTCAATGCATCTGGCCTGTATTAGGAACAATGCGTGAATTGAAGAGAGCACAATAACTCTACCTGACAAATGCGATATTGGAGCTCTGCAGGGAAATTACAGCTGACATGTTTAGCAGTTCTGATTTTAGATTTGTGACTAAACACATGTTGTTAATTTTAGTGTATATGTAGAAAAAATATAACTTGTTGGCTGGGGGAAAAAAATATTTTGCTTTAGTTGCCAAGATAGATATATCACAGGCAAGCATTCCTTGATGCTTACAGAGATGTTTATACAGCCTGCAAGCAGAGAGCATAGACGGGTCTTGCTATGGCATGACATCAGGCTGAATGAAATACTCTTTGTAGGTCTGCTGGTGAGGTTTGAGCAATAGCTCCTCCTATGCAATGGCTTAAAAGGAGAAAAAAAAAAAAAAGAAGAGGTAAAGTTCATGAAGTTTAGGACTGCCAGGACAAGTTTCAGAGCAATTTAATGGCCATTTACTGATCAGTGCCATTTCAAAGCAGATTCTGTGGGGCTGCATCTCAATATATATGTAGAGACAGACTGGGAGAGATTGATTTAGAGAGAATGACTGACAAATTGACTCTCATTTTTAAGAGAAGACATGACTGTATTTTCTGAATTCCCTTCTGGCAGCTGGACATGAAAACTTGATGACAATCAAAATCTGTCACATTTTCCTGCTGCATACAGGATTTCTGGTCGTTTCACTGACCACACAAGTACCACCCTGTGGAAATAGCTAAAAAATGGATTCACTGTCAGAAGTACAAGCCGGAGAAAAATTATTATACTATCTATATGGTCTGTGTAGTATTCAGCAAGGCTTTAAAAAAGACTAGTGTTGCATGCTGAGTTTCAGCTTCTTTAATAATTAATTATGTGATTTGTCCCAAAATGTTAAAATCAGATGGAGGTCTAAGCTTAGATTATTTTTTGGAAATCGGTATTCTTACCCAAGATGAACACAGTAAAATGTAATGCCACCTATAAAACATACGGTTTAAGTATCTTTTGCTTATGTTTTCCAGCTTGTACACATACTCTATTTCATAGCCTTTTGCTGTTGTTGTTTTGCAGTTTCTGTGAAGAGTGTAGTTTTTCCTATTAATATTTCAGGTTGATTTTCATAACTCATCTGAAAGTTGAAGGAAGGAAATAATTTTTCTAACTGCTTTGTCAAATGTGTGGAATGCACTTGCTCTGAAATGCAGACAGCAGTGAAGATTTCTCAGTTCAGAATTCAGCTGATAATTTATTCTTATCACTTTGCTCTTTCACACGTGTTGGCTCTGTTGTGCTGACAAAAGTTAACAATTAGAGAGGACACAGTTGCAAAAATATTCTAGGAATATTTATTCCCATGTATAAATGACCTTACATTCACTATTTGTATAATTTTTACATCTTTTAGTTATTTAAGTGCTTGGGTTTTGTTGACATGTCTGTTCCTGGGAATGAATTCCCAAGTACCAGCCTACACAGCAACCAAGCTTAACTGTGCACCAGAAATTTCTTGTGTCAGATATGCTTAATCTGTCATGATAACGTCAGATAAGTAACAACCTTACACTGAAAAATTAAGTAAGATGAGGGTCAAAGGCAAGTTCACCACTTCCAACAAATCAGTGGATGTACAGTGGTAGGCTTTAGCATCTATTTTATACGTGGTTAAGCATAGTGGCCATGGCGGGCAGTGGGCAAGGGGCTGTGCAGTAAAATATTATTTTTCTAGTATGTTCTCATAGTACGTAATAATGGTTAGTAATACCAGTGGAGTTACTAACCACTAGTCCTTTGTAGTGGTGGGAGGGAGTACAAAAGACCATGAACATGAGGTAATTAAAAAACTTACGTTTATATTTTTTTTTGTTTACTCAGTTTTGTTCTTTATTTGGTATTTACTGGGACTCCAAAGCACATTTGAAATGACAGTTCAGACATTCTCTCATAACAGAAAAGTAACAAGGTGAAAAAAGAAACTCTGAACAAAGTTATCTTCTTTCTTCTTTGGGTTTCTTTCTTGTGAGAGGAGGGGAGGAATAAACAAATGTGGCTTACTGCTAAGACTAAAATGAGAAATTCATATTTGCACTATTCAAAGGTAGACTTTTGAAAAGGCATTCCAAATGCTTAGCACCCAGAGGTGGAAAGGCAGCTTTCTGCTTCTTAGAAGCCCATAAGCAGTGTATCTGGAGAGGGACAAGTGCAAGAATAATGCACCTGACACTGATTTTTTTCAAGAGGGAGTAACTGAAGAAAAGTAACCATAAAAATTCCCTAAATATTTTGATTCTCAAATTGTTTGACTAAAGACCCTCCATACAGGCATCTTGCTCTACACAGCCTTCCACCTGTCTTTCAGAAACAGGTTTTGCCTCTGCAGAATATGTTTGGAGGAAAAAAGAGCTACAAAATTCAACATATCTAGTTCAGATTTTGCTGCTATATAAAAGGAAGGTGATGATTAAGGGTTATTAATAGTAAAGAAGAGAATTTTCACTCTAAAATGCTGTGCTTTGAAAAGATAACATTGATATTACTGAAGGGCTAAGTCAGAGAAAAGTATTTACTGATGACTGAATGAGCATCAGCAAGATTCTGCAATTTGCTTTGCGTAATACTTGGAAATGTGTTAAAGAATGAAAAGCACTTTAGCACATTAGGGTGATCATTGGAGCATCACCTGAGGGAATTATAATCTTGAACCATTTTAGTGAAATGCTTTAGACTGCCATGAAGAGAAATTAATCTGTTTATAAGAAGAAGGACTCACCCACCACAACATGAAAGAATTACCTTCTTGATTTCTTTACAGAACTTCATGAGAGGAACAAATGATTTTTTCTGTTAAATAAAATTATGGGAACAGGACTTGATTCCTGGTTTCTGAAGATAAATGGAGGCCAGAAATATACATATACCATGAGAAAATATTATATATATATTCTGTAAGTAACAAACAGAACTGACTGAAGCTTTCAGAATACCTTTATTTCAGTTGTTTGCCAGAAAGCCAGATTGGCTGTGGATAAAAAGAATTCTCTTAGCACTCAATGGGAAGTAGAATGAACTGTATATATATTCCTGTTCCTGACCTCTTTTAAGTGAGTAGGATGGAGGGAGGACATTTTGGCTGAAACACTACGCTAATCTGCTGTAATCCACAGTGGGATGAAAGTCAGAACCCTTTCAAGACTACCTGTAAACCTTGATGTTACTGTCTCTTTCTCAATATGTTGTATCTTATGCAGCTCAGTTTGACCTGGACAGTACATCCAGCTACAGTTTTAGCTTAATGGCTAATTAACTATTTCTAAACTGTTGTATTTGTTTGCTGTGTTTGATCAATAGTCTAGACAAATGATTTCCAGAAATGTTTATTGTATTCACTCCAGCTATTCCATGTTATGTTGATTGGTCACATAACTCACAGCACTATTTCTGTTCTTTGATAGTATGATCAAAATATTTAAATCAGAGAAAAAACTCCGATATGTAACTAAAAATGGGCATCTGATTTATTCAGATAATCATTGTCTTGCTAAATGTTTAATGTTTACTCATATGCATGTAATAAAAAAAAAAATCCTGATCATTCATTTCATTTGTAAGGATGTAAATTTACCACCATTTTCTTTACTTCTAGAACAAGTCCATATTATAATGAATTTGGCTTTGCTTTTGTTGGAAGTGAAAGATTTGCTTTGGTTTTGTTGGAAACAAAACTAAACATGAGAGTGCTTAACTTTTCTTTTAAGTAGAGCAATTAAATATCTGGGAAAATTATAAACATAAGCTTAAAGTGGACTCTCATTTAGCTTTCATTGGTGTGAATCAAGAACAAAATAACTGGCTACAACATCTGTACTCTGCTAAATAATTCAGTCGGAACTGATGTTAAAATATCTATTTCTTCATGCTCAGTGGAGCTGGCATTTAATGTTACACTTTAAAACATTTTTCTTTGAGTAAGTCATTGGACTGTTATCCAATATAATGAGTCAAAGTCATCATTAATGAAATTTCTTATTAGTTCACCAGGAGTTCAGAAAAAAAATTGGCACTACCACTACTTTCAGATTCAAAGTTTAATGAATGAAGGGGAACAGGAGTAAGTTGCTTGATTTTTATGATACTTGGGTCTTGAGTTATTCCCATTTTAACAGTGACCTGTGAGGGTTCTTTGTGGAATTACTTGTATATGTGTTTTTCAATGACAACCCATTTCTAAGGGAGCAGGGAACAAGGAGACAGATGCTTTGGGGAGACAAAGTAGAACGCAGTGGAAAGAGAACATGAAATAATTCCTTGGACTAAGGAAGTTAGCATTTCAGTTGAGAAGATGAATAGCTCCTTCCTCTGTAAATGTTTGCCTACAGACGGCAGACTTTTCATTAATAAAGATATCCCTTGTTACCAATGCTGAACTATGGCAACCCCAAAGGTCAAGTATAGAGTGTGCACAGACCTGTGGTGTCTGGTAAGGCTGGACAGCTGTTTATCTCTATAGTTGATGTTAATAATGTCTGTCTTTTAATTGTTGTAGTAATGTCACTGGGAGTAGATTGTTCCCTGTCTCTAGGTAAGATGAAGGAGGATTAAAATTCCATAACTAGAGGTAAACACAGCTGGAATTTGGGTGGTATGATGAGTTGACTTCAAGTGCAGTGCCCAATGTTCCACCCAGTTTCAGGTGTGTAGAGATGGTGAGAAGTAGAAATAGCAACAGCTGGACAAGTGGAAAGATGTGGGCAAGTTGCAGACTTGGTGAGGGACCAGAAATAGCAGTGCTGTCTCTATCAATTAACTTTTTACACAGAGATGAAGTTCACAACTTGTACCACCTCCTAACATTTCTAAAATGGCCTAAGATCTTCCAGTGAAACTGCCTATGTAATATTATTGTTTTGATATGATGCAGAAGGAACACATGCACATGTATAACTAGATAGAGAAAACTGGGAAGTCTTTCATCCATCTTTTTCCAGAAGTCTGAAGTATTTTTGTTATATTATAGCAAAACAACATTTATTGTTATGAGGCATCCATGGTGAATGCCTTTTCATGGTATCTAAATTTAAACAAAACAGCTAGAGTCTGGAATTTTTCCACAGTAAACTTGGAGATCCTGAGGCACCTTCTTCAGCTGTTTTAATTACTACATGATACTACATTATTAATTTCATGATCAAAGAGGAACAGGCAAAAATGTGCAGTGTGAGACATTGGCCATTACAGAGTTTTTAAAGGAAGAGGTCATTTTTCCACTGTAAGGGAAGGTTTTCATTACTGTTTGACAGCACTGCTGAGCAAGCTGGGTGCCACCAACATTTTAACTCATGTTTGAACATCTGATCTCTGTCAGGACAGAATTGTTCCTGATGTACATTGACAGCAGTGGGATTACAGTCAGGGCCTGGCAAAAGAAAGAACAGATCAGTGTCAACTTCCCTGCTAACTCTTTTTATTCTCTAAGTCTCATCTGCAAAGGATTCAATTTTTCCACTTTCCTTCCTGAAAACAGAGACAGTGTCTGCTTTGCTTTGGCCCACCACCTCCAGTTATGCTGCCAGATGATTACTGACTATCAGATCTGTCACTGAGCCATGATCTATCTCTGGGAAGTCTCATGCCACTTTCTAGTGATCAAATAGTACAGCAGAGACATCAACATAAATAGTACTACTATCCAGGAAATCTTATTCTTTTGTTTTGTTTGAACTCTAACTGTGGGAAGCCATTTACTTTGTACTTGAATTTGGTCACAAGGGACTTGTTTTTTCGCATGTGTTGGTACAGTTCCCACAGTGATGTGACTTCCTGGTAGGCCACATAGCCCAGACATGTGATGCCTGAAATTTACACCATTACCTAATGATATTTAACATCTAAATTAAGAAATGAAAAAAAAATTACAGCAGAGTGAGCAAAAAACAATTTTCACAGAGTATAGCAAGGAGATAGATATTTGGGGGTTACTATTTATTCTGAAGGGCCAATAAGTGTTATTTTGGATGGGTAGGTTCTCAAGGAGAAATACATAGCACATAGACAAACTACATCACTCCTAATTTTTCAGTGACTTTGGATGAAGTCTTTCACTGATTTTTGCCTTTGTGATTACACACCACTCAAAATATATAGAAAATATGAACACATATTTTGCAGGCCAACAGAGAATCAAGTCTAGAGGATGAAATATTAACCTAAGCACTCTTTATTCAAAGCTCCAGTAATACAGAAATCAATTAACTAATTGAAAAGATCTGAAAACTTGGGTAGGGTGATGATGAATTTGAACTGGCTTAGCTCTGCTGGTTTGGGTCCCTGATTTTGAAGTATTTTGCGGATAAAGCTGATAACATTCATACTGTGTTATCTGCTCCCATTAAAACACGTTGATATCTTGCGGGTGAGAAAATGCGTCATCTGCTAAGTTTCAATATTTGCTGTTTGGAGCCCTTACAATAACTTTGTGCCACTGACGTTTCACTGGAGTGTTGAAGGCTACTCTTGGGTGAGTTCATCCACTGGGGAAAGGTTATTATCCGCATCAGAAAGGGAAAGGGGTGAGTAATCTTTAAATCTTGTCAGTCATTGCTCAAGAAATCCAGAGCACTAAGAGTCTAGCTATTAAAGACTGCCTCATCAGTCCCTTCAATGAGTAAGAGACTAGAAAAATTGTGGCAACTTCTTGGTGTCTAAATGCCTGAATCTCTTCCACTCTGGTTCATAAAGGTGCCATCTGATTGAAAATCGGATTTTCAGTGATGTGAGAAAAGTCAATTGTAACCATTTAGTGTTTTTCCTTGTCTTGGGGAAGGAGGTAAGAAAGGACAATGCCAGCTTTTGGGGTTTGGAATCAAAATTTGGCTCCTGTGCTGCCTCAAGCACAGTAGGTAAGCACTTTTTCACTGAAATGTGAAGTGTTGATTTTCACATGAGCTTTTGTGGATGGTTTGTCATCATAAAAGGTCATTTCCTTTCCTGTATTTCCCTTACCTCCTATAGATTTCTATAGGGATTATTCTGAGCTGGAAATATGTACCATGTGAGGTACACGAAAGCACAGCCAGCTCTTTCCCTGAGAGGACACATGGGCTTAGCATTTGCCGTCTTGCGATTCAAAGCAGCTTGCGGTGTACAACACTGGACTACATGATAAAGCCCCCAGTTCACGTTATTTACTTTTTGGAAGTTGGGAGCATGGAGAAATGGATGCAAGCTCAAAAAAAAAATAGGTTTTTTAAAGTACTTTTTGTTCTCTGCACAGCCTCACTCTGTAAGTATGATTGTTTAACATGTATATATGTTACACAAAGACAGGAATTTACATGGACACTCTTTTGTTCTTGAAATCAAAGCATATAAACAGGACACTTTAAACGTAGTTTCTGTCAAGACAGATACAGAGTATGTTTATATTGGGTCAGTAATGATAACTTTGTGGAGGGGAAACACTGTCAGGACAATTTATTGGGCTGTGCTCTGATATCTTTTATTTAGTATAACCTTTAGTATCTCCCTTTGTATCTGAGATGTCAAGAGTTGTCCAGGAAGAACCAAGGACTCAGAGCTTGGCCCAACAATTTGAATTACGTACTCCTTAAAGCATTAGAAAAGCTTGCATTTAAGATGTTAAATAAAGGGGTTTATGAACAACAGAAATATAAAACAAGTAGCTTGGCAAATAGCTTCCTTATATAAGAGTGCTTTTGTAAGTGCCATTTGCTTGATTTATGAACACATTTGGAAATAAAAATAATTAGATATAATAATAAATGTTATATTAGGAAACACGAGAGCTAATTTTACAGCTGTATCCTGATCTCAGTCACTTTGACCTTGACATACAGCGCAACAATTTAATGGAGTTTTTTTGTTGCCGTTATGATGAAATATTTCAAAAACCACTGAGAAGGAAAGAGGGGCAGAGAAATGGATTTTCTGTCAAGATAAATCTTTTATCTCTTGTAAGCACCCTGCCAGGGGCATTTGTTTATTCTACTGTCATGATGGTGCAAAGATCAAGAATCGTGTTTAGAAAAGGGCAAGCATGAATTAAGTGTGAAAAAGGATCAAAATTGAAGTAATCAGAAAAGCAGCTGATCCAGGGTGAAGCTACAGTTTGGGTGAGAACCTGAAGATAAACATAGTGAGAATAAAGGTAAAACAGAAGGGGTTGTGAGGCACAAGGGGGGAGACATGAAACTGGAGAGAGAATAAGAGAAGGAAGCAATAGTTAAAAAACCCTCAGGAAGCCATTGATCACACTATGCATTTAAATACATCCACCAGGACTATCAGCTACCTTAGGCTCAGCCCCAAAGGAAGCATAGATATCAGTTTTAAGGGGGCAGCGACCCACCTGAGGGAGAATCAAAGCAAAGAGTGTGAAATTCAGAAGTAGTGAGGAAATATCTGGGAGAGGGGGAGGTAGTGCAAGAGGGGTCTTATCTATTTTGTTGTTAGAAAGTACCCCCAGCAGATAAGCATCTTAAGTGTTTGAAATGTTATATGCCATAACTTCATGAAAATGCTGGGTGTATGTTAGAGGATAGTGGTTTGTGCAACATAAAAGAAAATACATTCAGAGAAGACAAGCAGTTGGAGTTCTTACAGCCTGGTCGACAGCCAGGATCCCTCCTTGTCATTGAAACCATGTAATGAGAAAAATATGACCTCTGTGAATTGTGTACAACAAGGAACATCTGTTCTAAGGAGGTGCTGTTGAGTAGACAGCTTGCTTATGCCACTAAGTTGTTAGTGCTGTCTGCAGTTTTCCCCTCTCCGTTTGTGTATCTTGATCTCAGTATATAAGTTTGCTTCTATAAAATTATTCTTGCCTTGCCTCTGGCACAGAAGTCATAAATGAAAACTCACGGAAGTTCTTGGGAATGCACATTTAGTAATTGCATTAGGTAAATTAAAAGTATAGTAATCAAAACACCTTTGTATTGTTCTTGTAGAATATGAATGGTGAGAGCAAGGAGGATAAACAGTGCCAAACATATAAATCTCTTACATGGGGTTCATAACTTAAAACAAAACAAAACAAAACCACTAACATAGCTTGCAACTGGAACGAAATCAACTTTCAGTATTTTCCATAAACCTTGATCAGAGAGCCTTGGCCAGCGTTTGGTCCTCTGAGAGTATTGTGAGTTGCTCCTTTCATCCAAGGGCAGACATGCTGCCTTCCTAAAAACCTGCCTCAGAAACGAGAGAAAAAGTGGAGGATGAGAGCACAGCCCTCTCTTCAGCAAACCTCTGGCCAACTCAAACATGCTGTTATTTCCTCTTTGCACTGACCTTGTGTCCTGCCTGTGTAGTATCCTTCTGCAGTAACAGGATCAACTGGAGCAGAGGTTTATATCCCTAGCCGCTGCCTGCTGGGAACACTTCTCCCTTGCAGAGTTTTTGCTTTATTCCCCGCAACCATGCAGTATGGTCCCCCTTCCTCTCAAGGTATAGGATACCATAACCCTGAGTCCATCTTCCCATCCCAAGTCCTACCCCCTAGCTGCAAAATCTGGGAGAAATACAGCATTCATCACCTGGGCTGGGGAGAGACGTACTCTCCCATGAACCTACACAGATAATTGCATAGTCTTTTGAAAAATGTGTATTTGTGCCACATGTAAACTTAATGAAGAAACCTCTGAAATATTGATTCTCTTGTTGGAGGAGGTAAGCTCCCCTCATTATGTGCTCTGCTTGGAAACACATGATATTCTGCATGCATGCTCATTTTGGCAGTCCACAAAAGGATGTGCACGTGCATATTGAAGAGTCAAATCAAATCCCATGGCTTTAATTCTGGAGCAAGATGTTTTGTTTTACTAACAAAGCTTATGGGCACTTAATTACATTTTATTGTTTTGTAACAAATTACAACATTGTAATACTTGGCAGATTTATTAGAAAAAAATATGAAATGGTAAAAAGGCAATTTGTGGAGGCATGATTCAAGTTCCCATTTATTTTCAAATTTGAAAACAATTCAACTTTTCCTTATAGTTCTCCAAGTCACCCACTCTCATAAATTCAGAAATGTGATCTAAATGCAGGTGTGAAGCAGGGAGGTATTTTCTGCTGATTTAGTCAAGAATGTCACAATCCTTTTCAGCACAGGAAAATTAATTAGGAAGGCAAATGATAATAATGATAATATGCAAAATAAAAGGAACAATCTAATTCAGAGATTTCAAGTTTACACAAGGAAGAACGACAGCTGAAGAGGGGCATGAATGAAGCAGGAGGAAATCTCATCCCTGTATACAGCACTGGGAACCCTCTGCAGCTGAAATGTCAACAGCAATAAGTGGTGGGTGCTTAGGGGGCTAAGTTCCTCCCTCATAAAACGTAGTCCAAGCACCAGGCTTTTGGTTCAGTTCAGCTCCACAAAATCATGTTGGCTCCTTGGGGTGTCAGCTGTCCTCCACTGTCTCTTGCCTTTCCCTGCTCAGGCATAGGCAATTTCTGTAACACTTCCCCAGCTATTTCAGCAGAGGGCTACAGAAAGAAGATCCCAAGGAGGTGAGCAAAAGGGACGTGGCCCCACTCCTCTGCCCCTGGGATTTGCTAAGCGTTTGGGCAGTGGTCTCTCAAACTCTTCTGTTGTCTTATACTGAGCACGTTCAAGGTCTGTTTGGTTGCCAGATGGCTAATGGAGGTGAAGAAAGGAATTTCTGTTCCGCTCTGGATGTTCCCCTTCTGGCTCCTTCAGCTAATAGAATAAATCACCATTTGTCTTACTAGATTTTGAATGACTATGTAAACAGCTTCCAACATTTGCCTGGGTTCCTGAGTAAGGGGCTATTAGGTCTAAATACTTACTGGCTGAAAAAGGAGTACAGCTTAGATTCAAGACTCTCTCAGTATTTCATTCACAGTACCCTCTCAAGTCTGTTAAATTTGGCATGGGGTAGAAAAGGTGATCAAAGCAATTTAGTAGTTCCAGCACAGATACTGCCAGCTTGAGAATTCAGCTAAATCAGTAATTTCCCACCTGTGCTTGGCTTCAGTCTTGCTCTTGGCATAGCACATAAGGTGGTGTTTAAAGGTAATTGTCAGAGTTAGAAAGGCTGTCTGTCAGTACAGAACACTGTTTTAAGTGGCTGTATAGGACTTAAGCTTGTGCTATGGATGTTTCAGATGTCAGTATTGCCACCTCTGGGGCATTGGTTAAGTCAGGCTCAGATCTTTGAAGACGTGTACATGCTGTTTGATTGTTTTGAGTTAGGCTCAGATCTTTGAAGATGTGTACATAAGCCCTGTTGCTCATATCTCTGGGAAATCAGTTCCTATCCGTATTCTGAGATATGGTTCTGGATGTCTTGGCTCTCCAAGGGATGTCAAATAGACCAGGGATATCTATTTGCATCTATAGTGTATGATAGCTGTAAGATTTTAAAAATCATTTATCTATTTGTCCACAAACACAAGGGTACAATAAACCTTATTTTAGTTGGGTTTTTTGTTTGGTTGGTTTGAGTTTTTTTTGCAGAGGAGTCTAATTTGAGAAGGAAAATTATATACACCTTAGTTAAAAGATTGATGTTTTGTGGACAAAAAAAGACTTTAATTGTTTTCTATTCAAATCGTGAGCTTACACGTTTGTGGGTGCATTCTGTAAAATACTAAAAGAAAAGTTTTAGTACAAGGTATGGAAATACTGCAGCATTTTTCAATCATAATTGCATTTTGCTAAATTTATTAAAATCTGTAAAGATTTCAATATAGACTTTGGAATACCTTTCCATTTCTAATGTGTAGTGATATTTCAGAAAGAAGAAAGGAAAGAACAAATTTTAGTTTATGCTTTGAAAGCTGGTCAACTAGCTTTTAATCTGTATATCAAATACAGGAGTGTAATGAGGACTAAAAATCCATATGGTGTTCCTACACACTGTATCTCATATTCTCCATCTATAAACCAGTTTATGGCAAGGATAGGAAAGAGGCAGTTCTATTTCCAGTATGTGCATGGATAAAAATGATCCTTTTTTATATCTGACCTATGCAGATATCCTCTTTCTTATGTGCAGGATGTAGGTGTCATTAAAAATAAACTATTCTAAATACAGAAAGCTTATAAAGTTCAGCTTTGTCTCCCTAGCCCTAAACCAGTGTCCATTACAACTCAATCAAGGATGGAAAAATTTCAGCAGTTACTGGAACAAGGAGAAAGCACAGAAGGATTTAGATCCCAGAAAAAGCTTCATGTATTGTGGGCCAAAGTGCTGGCTTGTCTGTGTGCAGGGAAATGCCATCATCTTGCAGGAGGAGAAAATTAAAATACTAGTTTTAAAGGATGCTGTGTAGCTGAAATCACCATAAGATTATAAAAGCTGGTATCTCCCATCTCATGCTAGACTGTGTGTTAGAGAATGCGTAGTCACAGCTACCAGACAGACTTGTTTTTTTACCTACAAAAAAATCTATCACCTCTGACAATTTTCTGTCACCAGCAGAGGTTAGTGCTTAATATACCTCAGCCTTGCCTTCTACAAGTTCTGTGCTGTTTGCATCTTCACTCAGATAAAAGCAAAGCAAAAGTCAGTTGTGCCACAGGATGTCTAATACCTACACTCATTTTGTTGTTCAGATGGTAGATAACCATAAGACAGAGGCCACATATCTCATTGTCACAAACACTTGAATCTAGTGATTCCTGTTCTCTAATATAATGCGGACGAAAGCATAAATTGAATTGTTACAATTGTAGGATATTCCATACAAGCGACTCCAAACAAAGCCTAGTCTCAGCCTACTTCAGTCTGAGCTTCTAGGTTGCATAAGTTCCCTTTTTTTTCCCTTTTGTTCCTGTGTCAGAACCATGTATACTGATCCATTTTTATCTCCAACATCTACAGTGAGTGGCCTGTGCAGATATCATCATGTACAGGATGTAGGTGTCATAAAAATAAACCATTCTAAATACAGAAAGTCTATAAACTGTGCAGTAGGAACAATTCTTTTTCAATTCATTTACGGACTTTTTCTGGAATTGTTGGATGAAGTTTCAGCAATAGCAAAAAAATCCAATTTATTAACCCTTTGGCGTAGAAGTGAATCCTGAAGATACTTGTACAGAAATGTTGCTTTACTTGAAGTCATTCTCTGTTGGAGATAAAGCTCTTAAGTCCCAAATAACCTCTTTGTTTACACTACTTTCAAAGATAAATATGTGAAAATTTGCTTCAGGCTGGGCTTTCTTGCAGCAAAGAAAGGTCCTGTTTTGTCCCATGTGTTAATTCTGACTGGAAAGGAAGGATGTTTTCTGGTCATGTTGGGAAGCCTGTAGGGATCGTGATTTATCTTCTCCGTCCTGTTGCCTGAGCAAATAAGGAGCTCCAGGAAAGCATGTTAAGTAACTTTCTTACTAGTGGATAAGATACTTCCAAAACACAAATATATCTGTTATCTGATGAAGGCATGTGCCAGCTGCTACTTAGGATAAACTAATCTCCCAAAAAGAATCACAGCTGGTTTTATTAAGTCATCCATAAATTTCATAATAAGATCTTAATCTACAATGAACTGCTGAGTCAAATGCTCCTTAGTGTGAACAAAAGGAAAAAAGTTGTGGTACATAAGGGCCAGACTGCAAAAAATGCCATTAGCCTTCTCAAGTAATCTGTTATACAGATTACAGGTAAACTGTTACATAAAGTGCACATGATGCGTTATTGGTAAAAAAAAATAAAAATTAACATTATGTCCTGGTGCATGATTCCCCTCCAGGGCACCTGCAGAAGGGACCTGCTCTCACAAAGCACAGAGTATTCTGTGGACAGCTATGCTGCATCCCAGAGCATGACTTTGTGTAGGGGCTGAGGTCCTACACATTTTCTTTTCCACTATTGGTGCCCTCATTGCTAGTGGTGCTAAACATTCTACTGTCCCAGTAATATTACTGGATATTAACCATGAGACTACGTTACACAATCAAAATATTTCATAAATTAGCTGTTGTCATGGATCCTTTTGCAAAACAGCAGACATTCTTAGTAACAAAACCCTCACTTGATTAAAGGAAAATGTTAGGCAAAGATGGATATAGAGTTGATGTTCGACCAAAAAATGCTTAAATCCCCAGGCTTTCAAGAAGTTTGCAGCCCCATTTGACCTTTATTTTTGGAACCAAACTCTTGCCTAAACATTTTGCTTTTTTATATAGTTTTGGTACATAAAGGCTCAGGAGAAAAATCCACCAAAGGCAAATCCAGTTATTTTTCATTTCAATTACTTTTAATTACTTTATTAGTCAAACAAAATGTGTAGATAGTTAGAACTTAAAATAAGCCAATTAACTTTATGTTGTGGCTTGGGCCGCATTGGCCCAATCAGGTGGAAAGACAGATGCTCGCTCTCTCCTGCTCCACTTCGAAGGGAGGCAGGAGAGAGGGAGAAAAAGAGAGACTTAAGAGTTTAGAAGGACCTAAACTACTTTAATGAAATACTAATAATAACCTAATTAAAAAAAAGATAATTAAATATATAGAAAACCATATCAAGCTCCCAGGATGACGATCATGTTACCAGCAGGCACTGGGGAAGTCCCAGACTGGACTCAGTGATGGGCCAGAACTGGATTCCGGATCTGGATTCAGGATCGGGATCAAAGGCAGACGAACAGACAGAGTCCTCCTCAGACACTGGCCATTGAAGACAGAGGGCTGACCCTTTGATCCCTCAGCTTTTATACTGAGCATGAGGCAGATGGGATGGAATACCCTGTTGGTCAGTTTTGGGTCACCTGTCCTGTCTGTTCCTCCTCGCAGGTGTCACCCCTCTACGCTTTTCCGTTTCCGACCCTCCAATGGGGCAAGTAACACAGTTGGCTGGCCTTGGGTGTTATAGCAATAAGTCTAAGCAAGAGCCTCTCTGCATACCGTTCCTTGGCATCAACTACAAACATGGGTCTTATCACTGAGTGAGAACAGTTTTCTGCACAACATGCTGTTAATTTCAGCAGTTAGAAGAGACCTAGCTAAAAAGTAAAGTTACTGAACAAAATTGGTCCTGTTTTACCTCAAACCAGGACACTCTAGCAATACATTCAATGATTAATTACCTTTTACTGTAGCTGTGGAATGCCGCAGTACTTCATCTATTCCAATACAGTATAATAGTGATTTAAAAAAATAATTAAGTTCCTCCACCATTTCACCAAAAGGGATGGCTTGTGTGCAAATGTCTCCAGAAGGTCTGGAGTCTGTTGTCATCCATATTGCAAGTCTTCTGTTGGTCATGGAAAATGATGGCCAGGAGGTTTGAATCAGTGACATAACACTGAAGTAAATAGAATGATAATTATTTCCTCCAGCTAAGGATTAACCTCAGGTTTTTGTATTGCATTTCTTCATCTGTATTATAGGAAGAATAATATTTCCTTTATCTGCTTTATCTATGGAAATTCCAAACTGTGGAGGCTGGGTAATATATCTTAGTGAGTGTTTATACAACACCCAGCATAGTAAAATCTTTAGTAATTTTATCATAATAAGACTAGTAGTAATTGCAGCTAGGAAGATATTCCCATTCAGAGGAAAAATATGAAATTTCAAGTATCTGTTCCATAAATCAGTCAAATAGAACTTTATTTTCCCTAGGAATAAGAACTGCAGTTTCAAAATGAGATTTTGCCTTAGCTGTTTTTTTTTTTTTTTTTTTTTTTTTTTTTTTTTTTTTTTTTTTTTTTTTTTTTTTTTTTTTTTTTTTTTTTTTTTTTTTTTTTTTTATTTT
>VYXH01010731.1:8991-20418 GCA_013397275.1 Burhinus bistriatus | reverse complement strand
TTTACGTATATTTAAATGAGATGTCTGGAAATCTGACAGCTTTGTGGAGACGAAGATACACACCCCAGGAACACAGAGCTGGGTACTTAGAAACTGCAACAGCTTCTATGTAGACATTCCCTGAGATTATCAGCCTGAAAGTTTTTGGAGCTATGTTCCGTTAGACCCTAAAACATTAGATTTAAAAACAGACCACAGAACATTGCATAAAAATGTTCCACTAAAAGCCATTTATTTCTAAATCATCAAAATAAGGTATTTAAGAGTATTTAAGCTTCCATTAAGTAACAAATTCTTATTAAATTATTTTCCAAAATGAATAATATCCTTGAGTTTCCTAAATGGGCACAATCAGTGAAACGGTTTTATAAAGGTTGTGTGTAATACACCACTGAAAATCCTAAAAATATAAGCCTCTTTCTGCATTTACATGGCACAAATTCTTCAGATAAGGTTAATGAGCAAACTAAAAGTCTGTCAGAACTAATTATTTTGGTGTGGGACTTGACAAATATATCTATAAAAGTCTAACGTTTACTAATGAAGTAGGGGACAAATTAGGGACTAACTCATTATTTTAATCCAAGCTCAAATACTACCAAGCAGGATGTAGCTTCAAGGTGTCTGTGACATTCAGATTACCGTGCATCAGAAAATCCTTGTGGCACATGTTACTGGTCTAGAAGTTCCAGCTCAAGCACCCATGACACTCCAGGTTTTCTGTCTGCTAACATGGTGCTGACAAGTTTTCTTCTTCTCTAAGAAATACTTTTGCAGATATGTAGTAGTGAACTGGTCTGCAACTTATCATGAGGTTTCAGTGGAGTAAAGATACTGAGGAATTACGTTAATTAGATGTAATTTAATGGGCCCACCAGGCAGCAATGGACCTTTGCAGCAAAAGGGGCCAACAGTGTCCTAGGCTGAACTAGGAGGAGTGCTGCCAGCAGCTCAAGGGAGGTGATCCTTTCCCTCTGCTCAGCACTGGTGAGGCCACACTTGGAGTACTGTGTCCAGGTCTGGGCTCCACAGTGCAAAAGAGACATGGACATACTGAAGAGACCCCAGTGAAAGGTCACAAAGATGATTAAGGCACTGGAGCATCTCTCCTGTGAGGAGACGCTGAGAGAGCTGCGACTGTTCAACCTAGAGAAGGCTCAGGGGGATCTCATCAATGTGTATAGATACATGAAGGGAGGGTGCCAGGATGCACCCTCCACTTGAAGAAAAAGCAAATAAAACCCCAAACCATAAGCAAAGTTACAACTGCATACTCATAACAGAGGTCACAGATGAGAACAAGGTGATCCGTGAGACATCCCCAAAGAAGACGCACTTCTTGAAAAGAGCCAGGCTCTTTTCAGTGGTGCCCAGTGACAGGACCAAAGGCAATGGACACAAACTGAAAAACAGGAGGTTCCCTCCTTTTTTATCATGAGGGTGACTGAGTACTGGCTCAGGTTCCCCAGAGAGGTTGTGGAGTCTCCCTCTTTGGAGATACTCAAAAGCCACCTGGACATGGTCATGGGCAACTGGCTCTAGGTGACTCTGCTTGAGCAGGGAGGGTTGAACTAAATAATCTCAGATGTCCCTTCCAACCTCATCTATTCTCTGATTCTGTAAATGTCTTGCATCTCTTTCAAGACTTCCAAATCTTTTACTAATAATATTTCAAAGTTTAATAAACGACTGTGCTGCATCAAATCTCAGGAAATGAAGGCATACTGCTTTGTATTCTTTCTTTTTCTTTCCAAAAGCTCTGAAGCACCTGTGAGGCACTTGCCATGAAAATATAATTTTTATAATTAAAGTGAATACCGTGTGACACTCTGTGTGTGCGTGTACACTGAATACAGGCATGGTGCAACATTATGAAAATAGGATTCAATGAAACAGTGAAATAAAAACTGCCTCAGAGAAAGACAAAATAAAAATTCTCATAAAGTACACTTTGTGTACTGTTCAGAAATGTGACTGCAGGTAGGAGACCAGGATAGAAAGAAATGGCACCAAAAATAGGTGCTCAAGCAGAACAATAAAATGATTTAACTTCCAAAGAAGGGGTTTTTTTCTGCATCTTTTTGTGAAGTAGTGTGAAATGATATTACCTGATTACTGGCTTAATGGTTCTCCTAAAAGGCTTGTCAGTTGGAATAGTATGTCTTTGAACAAGTATTGATACTATTTCTGTATCTATATCTACAGAGTGAAGAGGAAACCGGAGGACAGCAGGAGAAAAGTGAGTGAGAAAAGGAATTACAGTTTGTCTACTTTATGCACATGACTAATGTAAATATTTTGGTTGTTTCATTCTGCCCAAGTAAAAGTATATGTTCAGTGACTTCTGCCTTTAATTTGTATTTTGGAGTGGGGTCACATCATTACAGGATGTTATCTTGTCCATCATTTGGATGGAGTCTATCTGCTTCTGACTAACTTCATTTATTGTACAAGTAATTGAACATGTGCATGATTTGCAAATTTTTCATTAGTGTTGATTTTTATGAAGGACAAAAAATCATCAGCTTATAAACTGATAGTCAGCAATTTAGGAAAAGAAATGTTTACAATGGTATAGTAAGACAAAACTGGTCAAATACAATGTAGGTGTCATTGACTCTCTTCAGACAGCAGGTGTGCAGAACACTATGAGAAGTAGGATGCTTCACCAAAGATGTAGCAAGCTGATTATTTCATGGATCACCTTGTTCTCATCTGTGACCTCTATTACAAGTATGGTGTTGTAACTCTGTTTATGCTTTTGTTGTGTGCTGTGGTTTGTTTTTTTTTTTTCCTTTTTCTTCAACAGTGCATGTTGAAGAAACATTTCCTTTTGGTAAAATATCATGTTCTCTTTTTATTTTGGGGAGGAGTGCTTTCTGAACAAGCTCTAAGGAAGCAACAATAACTCTTTACCTTTATTAAGCTAGCTTTGAAATCTGAATAGAACGTGCCAGGCTTATGACAGCCAATTCAGCTCCATCAGGATGCTAGTGCAATAACATTAAATAATTGTTTCTTTACAGTTATGCTTAAGTGCTCACAGAAAGCTACTGAGGATTTCGAAGCAGTCTTTTTTTATCCCTTTATTACTGCAATAGTCAGCCCAAAGTGAAGCATCCATCTACGGCAGTAATAAATACCTATCTCAAAACCTTCATGCCCATTATGTCTATAGCAAATTGCAGTAATATAATATTGGAATTACAGTGAATCTAGCAAAAAATCCTAATCAACAGATTTCAATGTTTTGTTTTAAAGACAGTATGTCAGTATAAGCACTGAATTTACATCAAGCAGCAATAGGAATTACAATATTTTTTATTTTTCAGTGCAAATTGCTAGCCTGTAAATAAAGGTTTAAAAGTGCCCTATCAACACTGCTTATAAGAAAACACATAAAGGGGAATTCTTGCTTTTACATTTTTGCATGAAAGCATGAAATTTTTTTCCTATGTGTTTGCAAAACTGAAAGGAAGTGTTACTGTAAATAGAAGTAGTGGAAGAAGGGGCAGCTGAACAGATGATTGGTGAACAATCATGTCGAAGCTGTAAATATGAGTCTGATGTGAACTACTAATTCACAAATAGCTTTAATTTTTGATGGATACCTAATGGTACTTATGCACAGAGACTGAAATTACAATGGTCCCCATCCATCAGGCTGCTATAAAAATGTATGTTATCACCTTTACTGGCGGTGTTCAAAGAATGAGACATTACTCCAGGTTTAAAAGAGATAGGAAAAAGTGGTGATATGGAGCACTGGGGCACCTGTAAGGAAATGGTGTTCACAACCTGGCATACACATTCACAAGTAATGTGAGCTGGAAGGGGTAGGACGCTGAGATTGGGATTCATCAGAGTTGATAGACATGTGGAAGGCAGGGAAAAAAGACACAGAGGAACAGGCTGGATGAATGCAATCCTGGCAGTAAAAAAGGCTATAGGCAATGGCATGTCTGAAACCAGGGTTCCTTCCTGACTGTGGAGGGAAGCAATAACTTTGGGATCACAGCCCATGTGAACGACAGTCCTAGTCTGAAGCGGTTTCCCTGGTCTTGCCTGCTTGGATTGTCTTTTGGGGTGTGTTTTCTTTCCTTTTTTCTCTTAAAATATGCTCAGAAGAGATGGTGTCCCACAACTTATATAACTGTTTAAGATGAAAAACTGATCAGGAAATGGGAGACCTGGCTCTTGTTGGCCTCAGGGCAACAAAATTCCAGAAAAGATGATCTTCTGTGGAGAAAATCTTCATCCCTCTAGTTGAAGCATCGCATGATGTGAAACAGAATGCAAAATTCATGAGACCAGAAAGACTTAATTTGTTGAGATTAGTTAGTGTCCTAAAATGAAAAAATGCATTTTCCCCATGGATCATGAATCTTATAACTGAAGAAAAGACACATACAACCATAATTACTGAAGCAGAATTCTTGAAACTGAAAGGAAAAAGCACTTCCTAAACAAACCACAAGTAGAAAAAGTTCTGAGATTTGAAACGTCATTATTAAACATGGGTTTAGCACATTTAAAGAAGAACAAAGACTGAGACACTACCAACTTTTAGTGAATTTGCATGTCTAATAATGTTCTCACCTAATCAAGTTTTTTGTAATTTATTACTGTAGCACAGTGATTTATGCCTTATTGTAAAGTAGTTGTGATGAAAGGGTATAGCTAGATTTTTTTCTTCTTGGGAAACGTATAGCTTTTAGAAAACGGGAAACAACTCTGGAGACAAATTTTTTTCATTCAGGGAACGCAAACCACATGGTTAGTAGTAGTGTAAATTTTCCCACATTGCTCAACCAATATGCACTAGAGAATTATCAGTATGTGGCCAAGAAAACAGCTGACAAAGTATCATCATCAAGAAACTAGCAGAGTCAGAGTTAGTCAATGCTGACTTGGCCATCTTTGAAATGTTGATTTTAAAAGCCTATACTAACTATAAAGTATCAATTTGTTAAGGTTATTAAGAAGGCAAACACAATCTTAGGGCTACTTTCAGTGAATTATTTCATGAGTACAGTGCTTTGATGAGACCTTAGCTTGAATACTGAGTATGTCTAATCTGCCATGGTCCAGTTCAGGACTTGTTCAGCCTGGAACTGCAGCTGTAACAGTGAGCAAGACACTGGCTGAAGAGAAGAGGTAAAAATAGAACAGCTGGTTTAGCCTGGAGAAGAAAACAGGGTGAAGGAGAGCTAAAAGATTATGACTGAGGACAAACTGAAGTGCTTCCAGCTTGAGATTTGCAGTTGTGTGACTTTTTAAAAAATAATTTGATAAGGACATGCAATATAATACCAAGTGGTTACCTGTGATTGTGAAAAACCACATAGAATGATTCAAATTATTACTTCCAGACCTACCTGGAGATAAAGGACTGAAATTAATGATTTGTTGGCATGTTTCTTTCAAACTTTAAAAACAATATTATTGTCCTTCAGCTCTGGTTTTAGCTTAGCCTATAAAGTTTAGCTATTTTTATTCAGCAAAACTGTAATATTCAAGCCACCAAATGTGAGCAGACAGTGTAAAAGGCTCTTCATTCTAGTGCCTTATTTAATCATTCTGGTATCAGTTCTGAGCTGTTCAGTCTACTCTGTGACTTGGGCCTTTCAGCTACATGTACATGCTGGAACCACAGATGCTATGGTGAAGCACATTTCTTGTTGCTTCAGGGATCTCAGCATGAAAAGTAGATTTCAGCTGGTGGTGAAGAACTGAGTTGGGCATGGTGTGATTCAAAGCGAGGAAAAGCAGGGAAAAGAAGAAATTTATTTACCTAATGAATGCCTCAATCTCAAATGTGTTTGGTTTAGTTGGTCTGATTTTTTTTTTTTTTGAGATGAGGAACAAGTGCAAAATCATAGCAGCCTCCACTTGTTTCATCGTCATAGTTGAAAAGTAGATTGAATCCTAGTTCAAATTTAATCTGTTGGACTAGATTGTGGAAATCCAAATGTCCTGCATACCAATAAAGCAAAGCAGTTAATGATATGACAAGACTGTCTTTGTTCAGATTACTTTATTTCATTCTAATGAAATAAAGAATGGGCTATAAGAATGTTTTAATTGAATACAGTATTGGATTTAGTTTGTAACTGACCTTTTGGGATGAACCCATATATTCCAGTACAAAAAGTATGGATGTTTTTAAAATAGAGGTTTTTACAAATGTATTTTCTTAGGAACAGCAGGGAGGTCACGCAACCAAGGTACATGCGTTAGACTGACATTCTGGCATTACTAGGACCAATCAGGCATAGATGTCTAATGATCTCTAAACTATTAACTTTTCAAACCTTCTGGTAGCTTATGACAAGTTAATGAGTTTTCTCAGTCCAGTTTCTAACAAGAATGGATATGCACCTTAAAAATGATACAATACCTGGAATAGCTGTTTTTATTTACTGTTCTAACTTTGAGTTAAATGGGTTTGGAAAAAACTCATGCAGTGACTTGTAGTACAAGACTGATTTACAAGACAATGCCACTTCAGTAAGGTTTGCTTAAAGAGTTCCTAGAATTTGAAAGTGAAAGGAAAGACTTGATCTTTCTTCCATATATCCCCACATCATATAATGCTGCATTCCTGACCAGTGAATTAATACTGGTCTGTCACTTTGTTCCAGAGGTCACCTGAAGTATTTTTTTTTAAATTTGAACTGTAAATTAGAGATACTGTGGCTTAAATATTTTAATCTTCTATCTTTGCAACTTCTGTAATGGAATGTTTGCAAAAGAACATACATTATCTGTGTGGAGTGTTAAAACTTTATCATTCACAAGAATCTGTGATCAATTCCCTTGAATATATCAAGAGAAGGGCCTTATTTCCCCGCCCCGATATTTTCCTCCCTTTATAAGACAGCTTGAAAATAAGTGTTCTAATTCCTTTTGGAGATTTCAATTCATTCAATTCTTCAAAAAATTCATTAGGAGTGTATTCATAGTCATTAGAAGTGAGTAAAACAGGAGTGAGCAGGTTCTAACAATTTTGGGAGACATTTCAGGCAATGGGGGGAAGAAGGAAGAGGAGAAGAAGTAAGAGGAGCTAAATGACCGGCATTTAGGGGAGAACATGAATTGGGTCAAGAGAGAACATTTAAGGAAGAACAAAATTAGGTCAGAATTACAGGGTTGTGACAAAGGATCTGTTGTAAACAGAAGTTTGGATTCATGATATGAGGTACATATAAAAGTACAAAGCAAAGGATATGTAGGGAGGAAGAGATGATATAGTAAGAAAAAATATTTTTGGCTGCATCACATACAGCTATCTACAAGCCAGGACAAAATGATCATTCACAAAACTGCAGAAATGGAAAATGCTGTCGTCTGGATATGAGGGAAGCTACCAGAAGACTGGATTCTTTCCTGAATACTGAAGGAGTAGTGCAACTTGGTTGTTTGGAGAGGAATCAGAGCGAAGACAAGATAAAGGAAAAACTTAACACCAGTTTTCAGGGCAGTAGATATGTTCTTATAATAAGTCTTTCAACACTGATAGTGAATGATTTGTTCCAGGTCATCCAAAAGTTCCAGTGTACAATTGTACATGTGGACTTTTTTATAAAAAGCTGAAAAATTTTAATCTCTATTCTGCAAAAATTAATTTACAGCCTCATGCCTCAGTGTAGCAGATATAACGCATGTGGAATACAATGCACCTTGGATTTCCACATGCACTGTCATCTTAGGAGAGTCTCACACCAAAAGTCATGCTATAAAACATTCTCTATTTGTTATAATAAGAATACTATAAATGGAAAATACCCTAGCCTGTACAATCCCAGATTTGATACAACTGAAAATCTGTTTTCCTACAGTTTCTTGGTATTAATATAAAGTTGGATTTAAAATGTAAACATGAACTTTCATAAATTATTATTTAAGGATTTAGTTGCAGGGTACTTGGTGGGGATTAAAAAGTTTGAGTTGGGGTTCTGGATTTTATCTGAATAAATAATATCTCGGTGGAATCATGTTTCCTCAGCACTGCTCTTCTCTGTAATTCAGAACATTTTCATGCCTTTTATTTAATTGCAATCAGACTGGATTGCTGCCAGCAGCTTGACTAAAGGCAACTCACTGCAGAAGAACTGGAGAGGCACCCAGGAGAGGTGGTCATGAATTCCACTCTCACAATTTGAATATGTTGAAGTGCAGATAGGCATAAAGCCCATATAAGCAGCTGCCTATAATTCTCAAGTTTCTCAGCTGGCAGTGCTCCCTGATACCCAGAAGAGGTATTATGGTCATAGGCACAAGCTAGGCTGCTTTCATGTCAGCTGATGGACCCCTTCTCCGTATGGAAATCCTCAGCTACCTGGCTGGACCCTGCAAGGGACCAGAACATCAGAAATGGGTGGTGGTACCAGGCTGAATTTAAGCTGAAAATGCACAATTCTTGTATGACAGTACCTGGGGGGGGAGGTTTGTGGCTTTTTTGGTTGGTTTGGGGCCGTGTTTTTTGTTTAACTTGCTTGCATTTTCTTATATAATCTATGTACTAGTAAGAAAGTTGCTTGTTTATCTTTGGTGGCACCAGGCAGTACATTTGGAGGGAGAAGTTCCTCCTCTGGTATTGGCAATTGGGTGTGCCTGATGCAGAGGAGGTCCTTGGTGTGCCTGTGTCCTGTTGGGAAGAGGAGAGCAATGTACAGATAATTGATAAATATGGAAAGAAATACTTTTTCTCAGGATATGTAGGAGACAGTGCAGTATGTGCTGGAAACCGCAGTTTCTCTGTGGTGTTAAAATGAGAGAGGCTTAGAGGAGGGAACTTGGTCTGCAAATATACAGAAGGTAAAATTTTTTTTCAAACTTCACAGGTTTTGTCTCCTATTTTATTCTGAGCTTGGTTTTTTTTAGAAAAAAAAAGTGCGTGCTAGTTGATGGTCAGATGCAGCCTGGTGTCAGAGCTTAAAGCATTGTGCGCTTGAAGGAGGTGGATCCCTGAGCCCTACCTGGGCTGACCCACCACATTAGCCAGTGGCTGTGGTGATGGGAACCTGTTCTGGAGAAGACTTCTAAGGAGTGGGCCATAAATCTCCTTTTGGGGAAATCTGAAAGGGCCTAACAAAGCATTTCCACAAGGAAGCACTTGGAGAAGTGGAAAGCAAGAGAGATAAGAGCATGGCTGGTTCAGAAACCCAGAATTTTCTGGGAGAGAGTGCTTGGAGCTAGGGGGTGAAGTCAGAGAAAGTGTATGCAGTTTGCTCGTAATTAGAGAGCTAAAAGTGGTTCAGTGTTACTTGCTAGCAAATTGAGTGAAATAATCTTGTAATTATCAGACTCAAGTGAGAAAGAGTTTTTGACACTTTTAATTGTTTTTCCTCAGCCCTTAAAGTCAAAACGTTTTGCTCCAAGATTCACTTGTGGGTTGTTGCTTGTTTGTTTTCTTTTTTTTAATGTTTCAATCCTTTTAAAACCCATCTAGTAATAAATGCTTGAAAATTAAAAACCATTTCACACAAACTTGCAAATTCTTTTTGCTTAAATATATATTGAATTTAGAGCTTCTTTTTAACAAGAATGTTTATGGAAACAGGTACTTTCACATAGTTTTGTGGAGGGGGGAAAAAACCCAACCTTCATTTGTTATCAGAATATTTGCAATCTGTTGTCCTGATCTTAATATCTACATATTAGTGGCCCATCTGGGGAGAACAGTACTGTAAGTCCTGCTGAAACACAATGCTACTTAGAACCACATTTCCTTTAAAAACAGCACTGAATATCATTAGACTCTTGAACTCTGTTTGAAACACCTACTCTTTATGTGATCTTTCACTGCAGCTCACCCTAGAGAGGGTTAAACTCTCTTTCTGTTTTTGAGGAAAAGAGATATGGGAGGTTAGGAGCACCTGGGTCAGACTTGGGTTCTGCTGGAAAGCAACCAAGCCTGATAGTTCTTCTCTTTTAACTACCACAAACCAGAAATGTCAACACCTTTGCCTACGTGAGGGTTAAAAGACTAACACCCTGACTTGGTCACTAGCAGCAAGTTATCTATGAAAACAGTAGTTAATTAGAAGTCCTTGATCTATTCCTCTGCACTAAGAAGTTGCCAGGATTTTTTCTCTGGAAGATAGCAAGTTGTGCTGAAAAGTGTGATCCTTGTAATTAGATAAGATGGATGTTAACATAACACTGAGCTCCAACTATTGAAAATCACTTCTGTACTGTTGAAACAGTTCTCTGTTCAGCACTTATTGGTTTTGATGTAACTTCTTAGTCTTTGTGCTGTATATATATGCAGAAGAAACTTCTTTTGTAGTAGACAAGTTAGTTTCTATACGGGTTTCTTGACTGTATGCATGTTTAAAACAAAGAAAGATATTTAAATCATGCCCCATCTTTTCAATCCACTACTCAGTTATTTTAGTGATGCTGTTTATAAAACCTCTTTTAGAAAATTATGTGAAAATGAAACTTAGGATTATCTATCCATTCACACTGATTAAAGCTTCAGGGAGCACTGTTATAAGCAACTTCATGGCATGAAAAGCCATGATAAATAAGACATTATCTGGCTAGAATGTTACTTTGACTGATAGCATCAAATTCATGCAGAGTACCAGCTATTCACAGTAGGACCATGAGTCACCAAAGTAACACTGTGCTGTGCAGATGATCTCATTCAAATTGGGTCCTGACTTCTTCCATTTTTAACTCTAAAACTCCCATTTACACAGCTGTGTATCTTTAACGCATTTAAATATAAAACTATTATCTTTTGTGATGGTATATAGCACATTGATTGAAATGCCAATGCACTCAGCACTTTTTACTTTGAATGTTGTTGATGGGATTTTGTATCTTTAATTGCTTTTTCATTTTTTTGGTCAATATGCTCCATAACTATTAATGAAATATTGCAAAAACACTTGTAGGGTGCAAAAGAACTTTTACCCTCCTTTTGGTTTTGGGGAAGGAAAAAAAAAATCCTAAAACCTCCCAACTAACAAATACACCATCACAGAAAAAAACTGTAATAGAGCTAGAAGAAAGCTTTTTCTAACTCCTGAATCATAGAATCATAGAATGGTTTAGGATGGAAGGGATCTTAAAGATCATTTAGTTCCAACCCCCTTGCCATGGGCGAGGACACCTCCCACTAGACCTGGTTGCTCAAAGCCCCATCCAGCCTGGCCTTAAACACTTCCAAGGATGGGGCCTCCACAACTTCCCTGGGCAACCTGTTCCAGTGCCTCACCACCCTCACAGTGACAAATTTCTTCCTAATATCTAATCTAAATCTACCCTCTTCTAGTTTGAAGCCATTACCCCTCATTCTATCACTACAGGCCCTTGTAAAAAGTCCCTCTCCAGCTTTCTTGTAGGCCCCGTTCAGATACTGGAAGGCTGCTATAAGGTCTCCCCAGAGCCTTCTCTTCTCCAGGCTGAACA
>VYXH01010729.1:111472-191572 GCA_013397275.1 Burhinus bistriatus | reverse complement strand
TTTTTTTTTTTCTTTCAGTTTCTTTTTATCCTGATCCCTTTAATGGAAGGGGTGTGTGTGTTGGTGTAAGCTTTAGCAGGACTTCAGAAGCAGGTAGGTTTGCATTTGTATGGAAGGCTTTTATCCCCTTTTTGTGTTCCTCTTGTATTAGGACGGGAAGTATGGTTTAATAAATAGCACATAAAACACTCATGTTTTTGTGAGCCTATAATGACGTGCATTGTTTTATGCAAGACATAAAACATGATACTGCGTCTTCCATTTAGAAGGCTGTGTAGACTTTCTTTCTTTGATGTAATTCAGTTGACAGCAGTGGGATTGTTCCTGACTTTCACCTAGATAAATGAACAGGGAGTAAAGAGCAACACAAGTTCACACCCAGTGTGCACTGACTCATTTGCTCATACTCTTATGTGTAGCAGAAAATGCTTTTAGGGTACTCCTGAGGAATGCATCAAAGTGGTGTCTCAGATATCAAGTTCAAGATGAGGTACAA
This sequence comes from Burhinus bistriatus, assembly GCA_013397275.1. Taxonomy (NCBI): domain Eukaryota; kingdom Metazoa; phylum Chordata; class Aves; order Charadriiformes; family Burhinidae; genus Burhinus; species Burhinus bistriatus. Next base: position 191,076 of record VYXH01010729.1, on the reverse strand, counting down.
GTTTAGCTAAGGGCTGTGTAAAACCAGAGGCTTGTGATATGATTCATAACAAAGGTGAAAAATCAGTGTTTTCAACTGGGGAAGGGACTAACATCCACTGGCCTGACCAAATAACGTGCAGGATGGTGGTTTTTGTTTTTTTTTTTTTTTAATTGCATTTCTAATGAAACTGGACCAAAGGGTTATTTTGAATGGGTTGCTTCGGGACAAATAGTTGCTGATACGAACAAATGCAACCCTGTTTGTTCAGAGGGGGCTGGACTAGACGATCTTCAGAGGTCCCTGCCGCCTTCAACTAGTCTGAGATTCTGTTCTGGGAATGCCCAAGGATTTCTGCTTTTTATAAAGTAGTTTGCTTTGTGCTCTCCTTAGTTTCCTGACTGCGTGTTTCATTTGGGATGTTTCCAGTCTGTGAGTTACCTCACTTCAAATTCCTCCTTGCCTTCTCCTTTCCTCTGATGGGGACCTATCTCAGATGTTAATGTTTTATCATGGTGGCCTTAGGAAACTGTTGCATTTTTATGGTAGTTCTTGCACCTCTCTTAGCTCTAGGTGTTTTTGCATTGTGGTACAAGAAGCAAGCTCCAGCACGTCAGGCCTCACTGTGGCTGGCCAGAGCCTGGCTTTATATCTGGATATGAAGTGTGTTTAGGTGGAGCCATCTTCTCCAATCTGCTGGTGGGTTGTCAGTAGCTTGCTTTGCCTTTTCCATGCCAAAGCCATCCAGATTACATTAATGGTCTGGACCTGTGCTTAGATGCTGAATATGACTAATCTCTTTGTCCAGAGAGCTTGGGTTGAAGCATCCTCTTAGCATGAGCCAGGGATTTACAATATGGATGGTGGTTGAGTCTGATCTGACAGCAGACTCTTAACTGATGGTGTAGCCATGTGCTTAATGTCTTCTGTACCTCTGGGACTTTCCAAGGACAGCTTGGTCCTACCTGCACATCTTGCTGGCTCAGTTTTCTCTTCCGTCAATGCTCTGTTGTGTGCCAGTTAGCTTTTTCTTCTGCGTACACAAGAACTGGGTGGCTCTGAAAGAGAAACACCTTGCTCTCTTGTCTACAGTGTTTCTAGTTTAATAAATACAGATTTTACCATTGCTTATCTGGGGGAAGAAAAAGTATTATTACTGGGTGAAGATAAGTTGTCATGATTTAGGACTCTATTGCAACTTCCAAACCTAGGTGACAAAGGATCAGTACACCAAAGGCTGATGCTTGAGAGTTCAGAGCCAATTTCTTTTTTTTTTTTTAAATTAAGGATTATTTTGCTTGATGATTAGATGAATGGGAACAGCAGTAACTAAATCAGCAGCAAGCCTGCCAATGACTCTGGTGGGCTTGTGATGGAAACTGTTAAGTAGTTGACACACAGGTCAAATTGTGTGCAGAAATCAATGCCAGAAGTAAATCATAGAGGTGATTAACCTTGGGACATGCAGAGGGCAAAAATACAGAGCCTCGCTGTTCGGAGCACCTGTAGTAATTCAGCTTTTAGAGATGTGCGTGGGGGAAAGATGTCTAAATAAAAGCCTCATGAACAACTCCAAATCGATTCCAAGTAGGCTGAAGGAAGGGAAGGAAGAGAGGTAAGTATCTGCTAGTTTTAGATGTGTTGCCATGGTGACAACAGCCCATAAGCTCAAGCAAAACCAGGACTAATCTATAATTGAAAAGTATAGCAGACGCTATAATCCCTGTTTGCAGGGATTCAGGCACGTAGTAGCGAACCTTCTGCCTTATCCGTGTGCTCAGCCCTGCCCTCATGCTGAAGAGTGCTTTTACTTACTGTTAGTTTCCAAAGGTTCCTTGTCACTTAAAACAAATACAATTACTTCTTTTAACAGCAAGCTAATGACACCTGGCAACATCTGATCACAATCAGAGCTTTTTATGTACTGCACATAATAGGCTTATGGTACACATACTCTGTTAACCATACTGTCTTCAAAAAGGGAAGCCAGCTTTGGTCTGTAACTTCTGGAGCTGTTGGCTGTGTATTTTCATTTGCACTATGGAAGCTGGATAGTCCTGTAAAGACATAACGTTAAAGCCTTGAGTCAGTGAAGCCACCAAGCACATGATTTACTGTAAGTGCTTAAGTGGTCTGCTAAATGAGGATGGATTGCTCAAGTGCCTAAAGTTATATAAATGCTTAAATGCTTTGTAAACTCAGTATTTAAGGACTTTATCTCAAAGGATGCTGTAGGAGCTTCCACTGAAGTAAGTGGGGATGAAGGGGGGACCTTGTGCAGTGCTCAGCAGCTACAAGAATTGTGCAAAAGAAGGGAGGTTATTGCTATTAAGCTCTTGCATGTTTTACCATTAAAAAAAAAAAAAAAAATCACCAAAAACCATGATTTCCAGGTTTGAGTGTTATTTTTTTTGTTTGGTTGGGGTTTTTTTGTGTGTGTATAGTATTGTATAATAAAAATTTGAATAATTTAGTCAATATTACAATCTGTCTTGAGTATAAAACCAGTGTAGGTGGGAAACAGGACAGAATTCCCCAGACAATCCATCCTTTCAAGAGTGTGAATAGTCCTTTTCATTTCCAGAGACATTTTAAAAAAAATGTTAAAATAGGAAGGGAATCTTTCCGTTCAAAATCATGTTTATGATCCATCTCTTACAGCAATTTTCAAACTGGTGTTAAACACACTGAGGTACTTGTCTTTTAACATTATTTACAAGTGTTAGTGGAATTGTGTACTTTGTATTACTTGTGTTTAAAACAAGAGAGACAATTTAAAAACAAACAAAATGTCCTGGTATAAAACACTGACTCTGCCACACCTAGGATTTTGCTGTCTAGCCCAAGTCAATAAAAAAAAATCTTCTGCTTTAAACAGAAGTTGAGGCAGTTAAAGTAATAGTCTCTGTCTAGAGAAACTGTGTATTTACACCATAAACACAAACTCTTTGGAACAGAGATCTTCCTCTGTTTTTCAATAATGCCAGCATTTTCAAAATCTGAAACCTTTTCTGCCACACAAGTTCCCACCAAGTGAAAATAGGTGCATATAACTTCATTTTTACCCCACCGAAGAAGAGGTCCTGGAATTGCTGGAAAATCTGTTTGTGATATGCTTTTACTGCTCATTTTCCACAAAAACATTGATACTGTACAACACCTACGTATCTATATAAATAATATTGCTGTGTGTTAGTACAGTATCTGGTACAATGCAGCCCCATTCTCAGCTGTTTCCTAAACACTCACAATCAAAAAAACCAGTATTAATCTTTGGCTTAATAGGTGTAAGCTACCATAAACTTGCTCACAAAAGTGCTCAGGTGGAATACGGTTGTGCAGAAGGAGCCATGCAAGTGTAGATAGAAAGGAGCACTTTCTTTGTGGGAAAAGAGAAGAATTAAGAAGCACAGTGCCGGCTGGTTGAGCTTTCTGAGTCGTCCAGGCCAAGCACAGTGAGGGCAGACCGGCAGCATTGTGCGCAGCCACAGCTCTTGCTTCACGCCGGGTACGGTGGCAGCATGTGGGGCAGAGCTGTAATGTCATTTGGTTTCTGCTTATCGGGCCAAGTTGGTGCTGAGACATTAATCCCTTTTAGAAAGGTGCCTACGTTGCCTTGCTGCAACCATGGCAGTCGCTGGTGGGGAAGGGAGCCGCTGAAGTGGAGCAGCTGCTGGGAAGCAGACCTGCGAGCCAGATGGTGCTTGAGCGGCTGTGCGTGGGTGAGCTTGCTCCTGCGGTGTCCCCTCGACAGGGCACTGCGGCACCAGGTCGGGCCTTGCAACAAGTGAGCAAAACGTGGGGAAAGGGCTGCACCTCCACAAAGCAGTGCTGCTAAGAAGCCCGGTCCTGGGTGAGCGCAAGAATGTGAGAAGCTGTAGTTGTAAAGAGATGATACAGAATGTAAGATTGTAAGAGATGATTCTCTGTAGAACAAATGAGCTCTGTTATGAGTTTGTTGGTGGTTGTAGGATTGGGTTTTTTTCGGTACTGCTGGTGAGGCACGTAAGCTGTGCCAAGCCTTAGTGTGAAGGAGGCATTCCCTACAAGAACGTTTTTCACGTTGGCCTCACTAGTTCGATACGGGAAATTTCAGGAAAGGAAAATTTTGTGATTGGACAAAAAATTTCAGTTTCATTGCAATTTCTCTTTGATTTGAGGGGTGGGAGTGGCAAAACCTAAATAAACCCGCTAAACAGTCAAGGAAAAAGACTGGAAGGTTTTGTGAATCTTTTTATTCTTACACTTTCTTTTCATATTTTTCCAGTTCAGATACTGTGTATCCCTTGAACTTTACCCCAGTACTTCTAAGGCTCAAAGTTATATGTAGGAGGAAGAAAAAGGCCATGTATTCTCATTCCCTCCTGCCCACTCCTCCATACTCTGCTCAATTACTTTCTGTGTCCATACAAATAAAGATAATGGTTTTCTTCCTAAACTTGCTTGAAAACAGCCCTCAATAAACTCTTTGCTGGGAGAGGATTGGATGGGACACCAGCACGTTAAAGGGCTTCTCTGTCTGGCTTGGGAAGTGCCTTAGGTAAGGAGCCAGTCCCACCATGGCAGAGCCAAGGGCGTGGGGACAGACAGCGCTTTTTAATGTGACCCTGACTGGGATCCCTTATGGGCATCTTGCAGCATTGGGGGTGGCCCTGGGAGAAAAACGTGGTGTTTCTTCCCCACCAGCCAAAGTGCCTCTGTGCTCCACCAGGTCCGTGCTGGTGTAGCCCTGCTGCTGCTTGTAGGAGTGAAATCAGTACAGAGCTGCTTCTGGCCCTTTTGCTACAGACAGGCATTGCAAGGGAGATGAAACTTTGTCATCTAATAGTACCCTGCTGCTTGAAGAAATGATTGGTCTTTTTATGGCATATATAGTGTTTTTCTTTTGCTTTCCTAGCTGCTTTTTGTCAAATGACCCAGCTAGTGCCTAGAAGGTGTTCATGATACTGCTTCTGAATTAAAACTTTCTGCAGTGTAGCAATGTGCACCCCATGGTGCATTGCGCAGCACAGAAAATGGAAGGTTAAAATCTAGCAGAAAGGCTCTTTGCTGCCCCTAGCAGTAGGATATTAGCTCAGAGGGAGCGTAGCAGGGTGAAATGATGGTGTATTAAGTTGAAAATCACAATAATGGAGGGGAGAAGCAGCTGTGTTGGGAGCTGCCAAAACGGCAAATAAAAGTATTTGGCTGGGTGAAGGAAGTTGGTTACCCAGAAGTTAGAGCTCGTTCCCTGGTTCCCTCGCAGTAGTTCAGGGATGCAGTGCATGCAGTAGTGCTAGTGCTGCTTTTCTTTTGATTCACTGTGCTTAGTGACAGAAAATTTCTTCCAATAACTACATAGATTTTTGGTGCTTTGATAGACCTATTTTTCATATCCACTGCACCCATTCCCTGTTATGTACAGTAATCTTGTAAATGTTTCGATAAAATACTTTTACCATATCTCTTTTTGGTCTTGTCTGAACTTACCTCCTGTTAATTTAGTCTTTCTGTATAGGTCTTGCCTTATTGAAGTAGGGTTATTTTTATTGCTGCAGCAAACCGGATAGCCAAAGGGAATGAGCTCCAAATAATCCTTGTAGAGAAATGGCTATCAGTCTGTGGTGTTTACAGAGGGGCTGCACTGGCTTTGACAGCTCTGCTGACCTCAGTTGCAGCTGTATGATACAGGTCAGGAGGGGGGTGCTGCTGATGCACAAATTAAACAAAAATGTGTCTCATAATGTTCTGAAGTCCTGTCTGCAGTTGTATTCAGTTCAGCGGTTCTGCAATTGATTGCTTAAATCTGAGCTTTTTTTCTGCCCTGTCAGCTTTATCCTCAGCCACATCAAGTACTCGGAGCAAGTTGCCTTGGAGAATTGAGCCTTTGGCTGCTACTAATTCAGAAGACAGACTTTCTGAATTGTGAATAACATGTTTGTGTCCTTGCATTTCCCTGCAGTTCTGTCCAACTGAAGTTTTTATATTTCAGCTTGGAGGGACAATGAGAGGTGGAAAGGGAAGAGCTGAAAAAGGGCAGAACGGTACTCGATTCAGGAAGAATGTGGTATTTTGCACCATCCTGTCCTGCTGTGGATGGTGGCTGTCCTGCTGCTTGTCATGCACCCTGGCACCAGCTCTGGTGGGCATGTAAATGAATAAACACCCGGTTGCCATTGAGAGACTTGTCTTTCTATAATGCGAGTACAGCATTACTGCCATATAGGGAAACCTACCCAGATTCAGGCATTAGGATTTTCGGCACCAGCCCACAATCTTGCAGATACTTAGGTTTTGTTTATACAAGTACACATACCTGGCTCTACTTATAGAGGTGAAGGAATGATGATTTAACACTAAGCAGGCTGTGTGACAATGCACTTAATGTACTTAAGAAGCAAGTCACCTGGTGCTCTGTATTAGTTTACTGTTTGTATGTGAATTTCTGATAGGCCTGTCATGGTCCCGCACAGGGCTCTGAGGAGATAGCAGAGGGAATCACAGGGCTGTTTCAGCCCGCTGCTTATGGTGGTGTCTCTTCTGGCCTAAGGCTTCACTAGTGTGTGTGTGTGTATATGGCTGCGGCAGCATCACTGTGAGCATTTGTGCTGATGAGAGTCTGGGCTTCAAGAGCAAACCTTATCCTCTGTAAGTGAGAGGAAGCATGTGTGTCCTGGGGCGAGCAAGCTGGGAGAGCTGTCTAATGCAGGTGCAGCTGCACAACTGTCACATGTAAGTGTGGAGTGAAAAAGGCTGCTGTAACAAAATGGTTCACTTTAATTTAGCAAGTGATCTTGAGTAATTTGTTGGGCTTGACACCGGTTGTGACAATACGCTTTGAAGGGTTACTGGTATCATCAACCAGCTTGTGTCTGGCTGCTGCTTTTTGGAGCTTCTCTTGCCCTATTACTTCTTTAAGAACTGGGTAGGTGCTGTGATTTAAGTTTTATCTTTCTCGTAACCACAGGAGATATGCACAACATGGTGGATATTATGATGCGTCAGGTTCCCTTGGTCCATTCACTGGTGTCTGGTTTAGTAATGACTATAAATCTAGCAATTCCTGCTTCCATATAGACCCTGCACCTGGGGTTTCTGTCAGCCATGGCTATAAGAAAATAGGGTAGGTGAGGCCGAGATGTGAAATAGCAATCTGTAAATGGCTGGTTACCAGAGCTGTGTTTCTGTCAAGAATTTATGGTGGTATAAGAATGAATGACAATGAATTTTGTGCGGTTCATAAAACATGAGAACAGAGCCAATTCAGGCATGTAGCCTCGTAAAGCACATAATGCCATCTCTGCAATAACAATGGTTTCTTTAACACTCATGCAGAAGAGCTGCTTCTGAAGCAGCTATTTATACAAATGTTTAAGAAACTGTTTCAGCTATCTTCCTCAAGAAGTGTATCTCATGCTGCTTACCCCCAGGTTTTATTGTTTGTATCTGCTACAGTTTTAGTTAAGTAAGGACAGTTTTCAGTAAGATTAGTTTTGCATTTAAAGTCACAGGTATTATGCTGATGCTCTCCTTGAAGAAGGAGCTTGTTCCTTCAGTAATCCAGTATGTTATGAAATAGTCTTCTACACAGTGATGTAAACAGCTGTCAGCTTTTAGTAGTAATTAGAAAGGAGAGGTAACATGCATCTTTGCAAATTAGGACAGGCCACAGATGAGTGAGTTAAATTAAATGTTGGCTTATTGAAAGCGATGAGTGCAGTGTGCTGTGTGGAGAGTGCTGGTGCCCCATCCAGACTGGGTAGATGATAACCAGTACAAGCAGCTATAGAGGCTTTCCATTATCTGAGATGGCAGAATTTCTGTGCTTTCAGGCAAAGGACTTGGAGTCCTGGTTTTCCAACAGCATGTGAGTGAAACATTCACAGTAATTATATTTATCTGAATATTTGTTATATTGATTCATGACATTGCCATCAGACTGTTGGATTAAAGGTTGCTTGAACGTAGAAACTTGTGCTCATGAAAGTACAAAATGCCGCTTTGTGTGTGATTGTGCAAATGGGACCCCATTGTGACTGGGTGAATCATAAGTGTAGAGTTTGCTTCTACCAGCAGCCAGACTTCTGAAAAGACTTGCAGAAATGGAGAAATATGGTCCTGGGGTCCTCCCAGGAGAAACATCCAACTGCTTTTATATAACATGATGAAGATACAGCATTTGCACAACAGCCTGGTGTGAGGAGGTGCTGCCTCGGGGAGTGGGGTGAGTCTCTCGGCAGTGGCACAGGACTCTATGGCTACAAACTCTAGAGAGGAGGAAGAAAGCTGGCCAGAGTCACATGTCAGTGTTTTGAGGGTCCCTTATGTAAAGTTTATTTAGCTTTCTAGGAAGCTGCAGTGTTTAAACTGACCTGAAGCAGCAAACAGATGGAGGGGTATATTCTGTCAGAGAGCTGTATTTTTGGCTTTCACTTCAAGCAAGAGGTTTGTAGGTGGCTTGCTTAGTGTTCTATGAACTTGATGCTCTATATATTGCTAAACTGGGCCTTTTTTTGTAAGTAACATACATAATTGTTCATCCTCCTTAAGCTTAAACCTCTTCTTTGCCCAGAAGTTAAAAATGGGTTCCTTCAAAAGTACATGCCCTGTTAGACTGTACGTTCTGCTACAGCGAGGAGCAAGTCATTCATGTTGGCTTGACCGGGAGTTATTTATATCCTGCAATGGGACCATATATTTCACTTTTCAGATGAGCCAGTGAATTCTGGTTGTGTGTTTATATATCTGAAAGACAGGATTCTTTCAAGATTTTTTTCTTTATAAGGCTTTTAAGTGAACAGAGACTTTTTCCTGTTAGATCAAACTCAACTTTCGCCAGTGCATGTGTTTGGAAATGTCCCCATCTCACTGAGGCCATGCCCAGTTAATAGAGGAGAAGAAAAGTAAACATTCTTGGGAAGCTTTGTTCTTATCATGTAATAATTTCTTATAAAATAAGAACAAAAATAAAATGTTGCAATGCTGCTTAAATAAAGGGCAGTAGAAGTCAGGGGCTTGGAAATAGCGTGGTTCTCCCTTTTTCAGGGTAAGCCATTCAGCATTCTAAACTGGCTTGTGCTGGGAGAAGCAGACATCACCAGCAAGGTATTTCCTGGCTCCTTTTGCCAAATGCTAATAATAATAATAACAACAATAATAAAAATAAAAAAAAAAAGACTCAAATCTGAACTAAGCCACTTTTGACTTCATTTGGCAGCACAAACCTGCTCTACATAATTTCTGCCTTTATTTTGTTACTCAAATGCCTGCCAAGAGCTTCTGAATTAATTTGCCCCTTTCTCCCTCCCCCTCTTCCCCCTGCCGAAGCAAAGGCATAGCGTATCACACTTTGTGAGCCAGAGGAACATATGGGCTGGAGGAGCTTCAGCTGACCAGACTGAGGACTCGGCTGTGAATGCGAGGCACCACTCCGAGTGAGGACAGTGCCTTGGCTGCAGAGATTGGGGTGTCTCTCTCCTTGGGCTCCATTTCAGGCATGCTGCCTCTTCCGAGCTGTACTGCTTCTTGAGGTTTTAATTTCTTGTTGGCTTTTCCTGGTGGTTGTCTCTCAGCTTGAGCCTCCTTCCCAATCCAGTTTGGCCACATTGACCATAAGAGATAGGTGCCCGCCTTTTCCTCTTTACCTTCTCTGCAGAAGGAGGAGTAGAAACCCACTTTTTTTAAGTGTGCCAGTCCAATGAGAGAGAAGACAGCTTTTGTGGGAGCACAAGGTCTCTCTGTTCCTTTATGTGGGTGCCTAATCCATGTCAGATCCTAGCCCTGCTTTAAAATGCTTCAGGTCTTTTGATCTGTAGATACATCAGGGAAAGTGAAATAAAATGTCTGTGGGGCAGAGTGATGAAGAAGAAGAGGAGTTTGTATGTAAAGGGATGAAAGCCTGATCTGCTGCAGATACACAACAAGAAGGCACAGCCTTGCCAACAAATTTCAGTGTCGCAGGGAAAGACGTGAGAGCTTTTCTGAAGTTTCAGAGTCCTGCAGAGAGTAACCGGGAAGCAATGACTGGAAAGTTCTTTTTCATTGAGGGGAAAGGAAATACATTTCCTTTCCTTTCCTTTACACATATTAAGTGTGAGACTCTGAGGCCTCTGCTTATGAAATGGTGGTACCCTGAAGAGGCAGGCTTAGATTTGTGGTACATTAAAATGAAGTAACAGTTTCATGGTAATTGATAGTGTTTTATGACACATCAGTTCCAGTTTCTGCTTTGTTAAACACTTTTGAAGCTGCTTCAGTGCACCCAGCTTCCCTTCCCTAACTGCTGGGAACTCTGTGAACCACTGGCTAGTTCATCTCCAGCCAGAACTGGAAATGCTGGATTGGTCCCAGCCTCCGGTTTTGCCTAGGCAACTCCTGCATTTCGTCAGGTAAAATCTAATATGCAGATGTGAGGATCATTTTTGGAATCAGTTAGAAACTGTTCATCCACGTGGTCCTCTGTGTGTGTGCGTGTGGGTTGCTTTTCTCTGGATTGTTAAATTCATTGTGGAAGAAAATGCTTTCAGTGGAGCTTGATTTGGATGAGCCTGTATAGGTTAAAAGGAAAGAAGGAGTTACTGTCCAGAAATCACTTTCTTTTGGCACATGTTCCCTCTAATTCTCTATGACCTCACCTGAAGCCTTTTATCTGACATTGGTTTTGGATTGAGTCTGCATTGCTGATGGTGCATTTGGCTGTAAAGATGAGATTGGTAATGGTTTAAATGATTTTCAAGGGTAGGAGAAAATGCAGTTCTTGATAACCATTGCAATTTCAGGTAACGTATGCTAGGACTGATGTATGGGCTGCTCAGAGTTAGTAATAACCTGGCTGACCTGACCTACCTTGGCTTTAAAATGCCTACTAGAGCTTGCTGTGGCCTTGTAAAGAGATTTTGTATTTTTGTGTCTGTCTGCTGCTGGATCTTTACTGTGAGTCTCCTTAGCTTTGCATCAGGATTTAATTATCAGCATATAAACAAACTACGTTGCTTCAATTATTTCTCCTACCAAGACTTTGACTGTGGTGGTATGGCTCCTTAGGGTAGAGAGGCTTTCAGTGAGGATTTGAAAAAAATGTACCCTCCCAGTTTGTACCAGAGGACAAAAAATGTATAGACTCTTCTCTAGCTGTTTCTTGGGCCAGCATATGATTTGTGTGTCTTGATGACCTGAAAGCTCAGGTTAACAGCCTTACATATTTGATTAATAGATGCCTTCGTAGCTTTGACAGTGAAAACTGGGCATCCTTGTTAGGCATCCCATGGCTACTTCAGAATGGCAGCAGCAGGCTGGAAAAAACTGCAGTTCACTAACTCTTGCCTGACCTGCTATTCCTGCAAAGTTGCTGCCAAGGGGCTGAGAAGGAAACTGAGTTTTATTTCAGAGCATGGAGGAAAAATATTTAAGAGTTTGGAGATTAGTTGTCAGTGCTGGAAGTGGGGCTTGCCAGAAGTAGTGACAGACCAAGCTCGTAAGGCAAACAATGCTGCACCATGGACTGACTGACAATATCCCCCCGTAATCTGTATTAAAAATAGATTTTACAGGCTCCAGTTTTAGCATGATCCATTCAGTAATTCATATGGCATCCCATATGTTAGGGTGAGAGGAAGGTGGAAATAGTGGGAGTCAGGGAAAAAGACACTGACTGATCCAGATCTTTATGCCATTTCAGTTCAGTTAATTGCATGCGTTTAAAGTGTCATAACGTGAGCAGATGGGGTATTTCACAGTTAGGTGGTGTGTGTGTATATACATATACATATATATATATATATATGAAGTTCTCTAGCATTTGATTCTACAGGGCCACACTGAGGCTTTACCAGCCACTCAGGCTGGGCATGTATGGGGGAGAGGATGGCAGTAATCAGTGATGGGATAGGGTGAGTGATTGATCTAATATTGGGATCTTCAAAACCACATGAGATGTGCGTGTGTTCAGTGAACATAGCTTGTAGCTTTGCATTTGGTGGCAACCTCAAGGCGGCCTTTCCAAGATTGTCACATCTTCTTGTTTGAAGCCACCCAGCTCTGAAATCAGAAAAAAAACTTCTTCAGGGACCCGGCCCTCAATTTTACTTAGTGCTTTGACACCAGGGTAGTTTCCCTCAGTCTGGGGAATGACACTTTTAAAAGAAGGAGAACTGGCCCTGGAAGCAGCGACTGTGTCCTGCAAAGTTGCAGGACTGTGGGTTCCCTCCTCTTGCCAAGGCTGCTGGAGCAGGCAGGCTGCTGAGGGCTGTGTGCCAGTAAGCGTTGTCCAGCTTGGGCGATGCTCTGGTTACAACCAGGGTAACGGGCATTCTCCTGAGCATGGGCTGAAATCCCACTTCCCTCCTGACTATGCAGTCTACTCCTCACTAACCATTGCTGGCACTTAGCCACTTGTTCCCCCGGCTCCGTCCCTCCGTGCCTGCCCAGCACCCTGGCCCCTTCAGCATGAGTGCTCCTGGGGAAGGGACAGCCTCCTGTCTGCACAGAGCAGCCAGCCTTGCACCATGCTCCACAGCAGGAGGATGGCAAACAGGTTGCCTTTCTCCTCACTGCTACAGCCTTTTGAAGGATATAGTAAAGCAGATGGCGCCGTGCTTATACATAATAAACAGCAAGCAAATGAATGCAGCTGCTTGTCAGCTTGGGCTTTGCTCTGCGATGTCTATCCCTTGTTGATGAATGCTGGGCCTTTCTGTTGGAGCCTCTGCTCCTGCTGGGAGCTCACCCAGGAGACGTTTGCCTGGAGGAGGCCCCTGCTCTCTCTTCCCAAACTCTGGTCCCTAAGGTCAGGCTTTGCTCAGGTAGGCTCTTTCCTGAAAGCAGCCAGGCTTTCAGCAGGACATTGATGTAGGGTTGGGCTTCACTTAGTGCAGTGTCATTTCTCTGAATTTTCAGGAAAGGCAGAATTTTTTTTTTAATCCATTTTACTTTTCCATTTTTCTTAAAGAATTCTGTGGGTTAGTCTTCAGTTTTTAAGAGCTTGAAGGGACCTGGCTACATCAGGGGTTTGGCTATCTTGTACTTACAGAGACTGGTAGAGACATTAGATTTGTTTGGCCAAGGTCAGCATGGTAAGTGGTTTGGACCTGACTGCTCTTTGCTTACAGGGATTTTGTTTCGGGGGTTTTTTTTGTGTGTTAGTCCTATTCCCAGTCCATACAGCACTTGCTGCCAATTTTCAAGCTTCATCCTCTTTGCTTTCTTTCCTGCTTCCCCTCCATGTGGATTGGGAGGTGCAAGGAAGCATCTTGTGCCAGCCAAACCACTGTGCTGTCCTCAGAGGATTCCCACATCATGCAGTGGCAGGTGAAAGTGCACCAACAGGTCTCAACTGAGACTCCATCTCATCCTGCAGCTGATGGGTGTTGTCCATCTGTATCTACATTGTCACTTATTTGCTGTGCAGCTGGTAAGCTTGGTACAAGTGGATGCAGTACCTAGTGCTCTGGGGCTGGTTTGGGACTGAGACTGCAAACTGCTGCAGTGTAGATAAAATATAAACAATACGATAATCTTTTGCCCTGCTAGTGGATAAGGAAGGCCAAACATGGGGAAAACCTGGGTTGCAGGAAATCTTTTCTCACTCAGTTTCTGGAAGTCAGGGCAGAGATGCAGGAGCTGGACTGGGCTCTTGCCTCTGGTTCTAGTCAGCTACTTTGCCCCTTACAGCATCTTTCCTCCTCCCACCCATTATCTCATCTCATGCATTCATTTCTTAGCAGATGTTTTGTGCAGTGCCCTCACACTGAGAGAGCTCTCACTCCTGAAGAGTCTTTGTGGGCTTCAGAAGAAAAATAATAATAATTGAATGGGCAGTGCAGGCAAGGATCAGCTGTCACTACCCTTGGTGTACCCAGAGGGAAATGAGGAGTTTCAGTCCAATGCTTTTCAGGAATGAAAGATTAATTCAGGATGAGAGAGTCTTTTGGTCTTTTAAAGGGGCAAAACCTTGAGCCACAGAAATTAAATAGCAACATGTGGAGTGGTAGTTGAATAAAAATAAAATGAGATAGCAAAAAAAGCCTTAAGTTCTTTAGTTTATCTTGTTCTCCAAATTCTCTATCAGATGGCAAACACCTGCTCAGTGTATGGATATTAGGGGCATGCTGTCAGGAGACTTTTATCTTCAAGTGATACCTGCCTTTTGCACTCTGCCTTCTGCTCATCAGATTGCATGTTGCAGGGTAGAAGGCATTCTCTGGTCACAGTGACTTGTTTTTCAAGTTACTGAAGTGTAAAATCATTTCTACCAAGGCATAACAAAATAAAATAATGTTCAGTTATTTCTATTTTGGCTATATGTTAGAGTCAATCTGAACCAATGTGTGAGTGTATACTTATTAATGAAATACAGCTTTATATAGAGAAGACTTTTACATTTGGTTTCTCCCTTGTTCAAGGGGATGGAAAGAGACAAGGAAAAAGGCTTTAAGATTAGGTGGGGAAAGTGGAGAGAAAATGCTGCTCCATTTTGCTTGCCCCAATGGCATGCTCATTGAATTTTTGAAAGCACTTTGACAATGGGGTCCAGCACAGGTACTAAACAGCTTTCACTTGAGGACTGAGGCATGCATTGCAAAACAGTAATTATTTGGGTCTCCTGACAACACTGCGAGATGATTAAGCAACACTTGGTCTTCTTAAGATGAAGTGGGGCAGGAGATGAGGGGGAATGAGAGCCAGAGGGTGGAGGAGTGCAGTGAAGGATGCACCAGGGATGCTGTGTGAGTTTGGGGGCATGGTGGAGAGTGAGCATTTATGCCATGTGCAGGATAACCTGGCTGGAGACGTGTGTTTGCCATGTATCCAAGGACTGCAACTTGTGTAATGAGGCTGTGGAAGCCTTGTTCTTGGGAGGGCTGGGAGATTGCAGGCCTTGGATGGGGGCCTGGGTGGAGGGCAGGCACAGCCCACAGCAGCAAAAGTGAGCAAGGTGCCATGGCAGAGCTGATGCAGGCCTTGAGGACATGAACAATGGAGGAAGATGGGAAATTGAGCGGAAGAGAATATAGAGACATAAAGAAGCAGCAGAAAGTGGAAAGAGATGGATGGAAGCCAAAGAGTCAGAGAAAATTGTTAAATATTACAGCAAATAGGTTGAAGAACATAGGGAAAAAAGATGTAAGAAATGGAGTGCTGGTAATGTGTGCATTCCTCATTATCTAATTTTAGATTTATTTACATTTGCTACTCTATTTATAACACAGAAACATTTCAGAATTATCCTGAATCTTTCAGGAGAAGACAACGTTTTCTTAGATTGAAAGCTTTGTGAGGTTTGAGGAAGAGCTGCTCTTGTTTTTTTCCCCACCATCAGGTGTGACCCCTGGGTAGTGACTCAGGAAGCAGAAATCAGAGGGTAAGATAAGGTCATGTTTGTTTTTTTTTTCTTTTTTTTAAAAGGTTTGAATACTTCTAAGTACTCACAGCTTTTAACTGTGCTTAATGATTGATAGATACTGTTAAACTCTAGAGTAACAGACTATTTTGGAGTTTGAGAAAGGTGGGAGACAGGAATCAGCTGGTTTATTTGACAGTCAATAGATAGGGCATGTGTAGAGATGTCTTTTTACTGAGAAGAAGGTACACTAAGTCTCTCCAAAAGGTGTAAGGAAAAGAAAGCCCTTTTGTCCTGTAGGTGTCTTTCACTGAACCTTGACATATGCTCCTTATGTGACTTGCCTCTGCAATGTTGAACCCTGCCCTCAGGAGCAGCTGAAAAAGAAAACAGAGAAGAGATCTGTGAATGGAAGAGTGCAGAACAGTGGCAGGAACAGTATCTGTTTTGAGAAAGCTGGTTTCATTAGGGCCCCCTCCTGATGGACTCACGGGGGTCAGCAACTGGAAGTGGCCTAAATCCAGCAAGAAGGATCAGCAAATACAATCTGCTGGGGAAACAAAAAGGGCTTGAAGAAAAGTGTGTTTCCCAGCATTGCAGTGGTTAAAGCTCAGATGATTTCTACCACCCAGGTGTAACCAGTGGATGCTGTTTGAGAAGCACTTAGCGTGAGTTTTCCTAGAGCTCCCAGTCCTTTGATGGCCTTAACATACAACATCTTGTAGCAGAGAATCAAAATATCCTAGAGAAATATCACAAGTTAACAAAGGCCCAGGCAGCCTTACCAGGTATGAATTTTCTGACTCTTGACCTGCAACTCTCTGTAGCAGGTGTAGGTTTCTTGTGTTTTGTTTGCGTGCTGGTTTTTTTATGTATGAAAGCTGGTTATTTTGTATTTTTTTATTAGTAAAGCTGCTCATGATTTATTACTGACTTTTCATCGTTTCCCTTTATTAAGAAGTGCAATAAATATTTCTCTTTTCTTCAAAATTTTGTCTCTGAATACGAAATAATAAGAAATAATAAGACATTAAGTTGAAGAGAGGATTGGTAGTTTCCAAATGAACACACAGGGTGATTTGTCCCTTAAAAGCCTCACATATGCAATGAATAGAGAATAAATCCTATAATGAAAACCCATTCCTTTTCCACTAATCTCTTGTCCTGTGAAAGCTCTATCAGGCAGAAGATTTATATCTGAGTGTAAGCAATGAAATGTTGTAGAAAGATGTTGCCAGTTGCCCAGGTTCTGAGGTTTTTGGTTTGCATTGACTGGAAAGCAACTAAAAATGATTCATGAGGGCAGTACAAAATACTAGGCAATTTGCAAGCCCTGTGAATAAGGGCTACTGTTAAGTGAGGTGAATTCCAAGTTTAATGTACCTGAGCTCTCTTGGGATTCAGTTTCTAGTCTGAGCTAAAGTCAAGGCTCTGCAGTTGTGGGAGATGAGTGAGTGTCTTTTGGGGGAGACTTGTACGCAGCTGGGTGGGGTGAATGGCCCCTGGAGCTCCCTCTCTGCTCACTGAAATGCTGCTGAGCTGCAGCACAGCAGGCTAAGTGTTTCCAAGCTTACAACAAGATCTGCAAAGAGGGATGATCTCAGGGAGACTCAAGAAAATAACATAGTGCCCAAAAGCCAGGAGCTACAAAGGTGAGTCTACAGGTTAGAGATTCCTAGCAGCTAAAAGAAGATAATGCAAAAAAAACCCCACTGTCATCATAAACTGCATCTGGTCCATTCCATTTCTGTGGCTCCATGCGCGTACCTGCAGAGTACAGCCAAGAACAGTCTCTGTAGGGTCTGTCCTGCCACACTTACCTGGGTTACAGCTCCAGTCATCCTGCTGATTGCACTGGGGATATTCAGAGGGCAGCAGAAGATGACTCGAGCAAAGCTAGCAGACCAGAAAACGCAATCTTCATGTGCAGTTGGGAAGAAGTCCTCAGGGTGTGAACACCTGCAGGAGGGCCACCCTCCTCCTATTTATGGCTTTTGTTCAGGTGGGGCTGCAGACAGGTTGTGCTATGTTGTGGTGCTCTGTTGCATTTTCTGTCTTAACTTCTTGCAGAGTAGTGGATTTTTTTTTTTCACATTGACTTAGCTGTGGTGAGTGATGATGTTATACTGTAATTCTGAAAATGCCTTTGTGGTTTGTGCTACCATATTCCTGGGGGTTGGAAAGGTTTGCAAGAATAGCTTTTTGGGTGAATGTATCAATAATTAATTTGGAGTGGGTTACCCTGACAGTGTGAGCTTTTGGTTCATGACAGGTTGCTACTAGTCCTTTCTGCAGATGATGCAGAGTTGTGGGTTTTGGTTTGGTGGTTTGATTTTTTTGTTGTTGTTGGGTGGGTTTTTTTGTTTGTTTTTGTTTTTTCTTTCCCTTTCCTTCCCTTCTCGTAGGAAATTTATCTGACCTGATCTTTTCTGTGCTGTTTTTGAAGTTGTAGCTTTTTATTCTTTATGATAGAAACAATTCATTTCAGTCTTACTGAGATTTCATGAACATCTTTCCCCCCAAATATGGCAGTGAACCAATAAAATTAACATGCCCTTTGTTTGTCTCTTTGCACAGTTTGGTTGCTCAGAAACTGTCTTGTGCAAAACTCAAGGTTTTGAACCAGACATGAGTGTGCCTAACTCAGCTGTTGATGGACTTTAAAAAGTATTAGTGAAAATTCTTCTGTCCAAGATTTGGCTCTTAACAAGGGATAGTCAGTGTGTTTTGCTAGTAATGTTGCTCCTGACTTGGTCTGCAGGGCCAGCTTCTGAAAGCTATGAAAGCTCAAATTCCCATCAACTATGTGCAGACAATTATCAGCGTTAAGGAAAGCACAGAAAACTGGATGCTTCTTAATATTCATCCCTTAATGATTTATGAGGCTAAAAAATATAAACAAGTGACATGTTATATTTTGCTACAGCAGTCTCCTATCCTTGTTTAATATTGTTAGTGGAGAGCTTGTGTCCAAAAGGGTGTTCAGTGACACCATCAGCTGAATAAGGTCTTTCAGATGCATCTGTCTGCATTAGTAATGAGAATGCTTGCTCTCATTTTACAAAGGAACCATTTCTTTTAAATATAACCCTCTCCTTCCCAGCCCCCCCCAAATGCTACCATTGTCAGAATTCTCATTACAGCCCTCTTTCATCCCTTTATCTAGTGTTGACTGAAAATGCCTTTGTTTTCAAGTTCCTTCAATTATTAATGATTCAGTTGTATTCTTTTTGCCAATTGGTGCAGAGAGAACCTTGGAGCAAATGTGTATTAGTTATTCCATTTATTCTCTCCTCTTCATTCCTTCTGTGGTCTTTTTTAATAGTGCTGCACTCCTGGTTTTTCACTCGCAGGTTCTGCATCGTTGCTTGGGGTTTTTGCTGAAACATAAGAGCCGGAGTGCCCCAAAGACTGACTTTGATTCTGAACCCTTTTAAAAAGAGGTAGGGAGCCTTTTTGCAAAGGCTAGGAACATCTGTGTTCTTCAGTCTCTACTTTGATGTCAATAAGTGGACGGACACCTTCATCTGAACCAGTACCACTCTGTGGACCAGCTGGAAGTCTGGGGGATGGCAGGTCACAGACCCAGTAAACCCAAACATACAATCTCAGTGGCACTGTGGAGAGGCAAGGGCCAGCCTAGGTGCCCTCCTCACCCCACTGAGGTGCTCCAGCCGCAAAGAGGGGAGCAGTAGGTGGGATTCACGTGGAAGAGCTTGCAGGGTTTGTCACACCTGCCTTGTCCTCTGAGAGACCATTAATGTAGTGGAAACAATGTTGGTGCAGTGCCATGCTCACCTTGGCATGCCTTTTCCAGCTCCAGCGTCCCTGGAGCTTTAGGCTTTGTGGCGGTCTAAGCCCTAACAGCAGATTGGGGCTGAGGCTGAGGTCCCCAGCACCATAGCTGGCCCAGATTAGAAAGGTGTGGAGGAAACAATATTGGTGCAGTGCTGTGCTCTGCAATGGCTATCCTGATTTGGCTTTTTGGGAAGCCCGCTGAAGGATGGAGAGAAGGCAATATAAGCCAGTCCTGTGGCCCAGGTGAATTTTGCTGGGGACTGTACCAGTTGCCCAATCTATACACAGTTGCACAGTCACAGCAACCAGGCACCTGTAGGATAGGACAGCAGGATTCTCATTCACTCCGAGGAGGATGCCAGCATGTCTAGGCACTGTCCTTGGTGCTTTTTTAAATAAAAATAAATACATAAATAAATTTTTACCTTCCTCAGTAGGAGGGGTCTTTTTTAATTATCTCACCAAAAAATCAGCTTTACTTTTAATTAGCCCAGTGAATTCCTCTTTTATTAACACACCCACCCACACACACCCACACCCCCCACACCCCCCGTTCATTTAGAATGTAATTGCTTGCTTGCTTTATCTGCACAAATTATATACTCTGGAAGATTTTTGTTACTGTTTGGTTTTCTGTACTTTAGAGAAACCAATCTGAAAACATGTGCTTTACAAGGAAGGATTAGAAGAATGTCTTCCCAAACTCTCCCTTTTGCTTATATCTGGACTCTCCCCAGTTTGCCAATATCTTTCTTACTGTGCAAACCCCAAATTTTGGCACTTCTCCAGCTGAGACATCACCACCAACAAAGAAAATGGAATAATTATCCCAGTGTTTTAGGGACAGCATCCCCATTAGGATAAATAAAACTGTGATTTGTCTTTTTTTGCCCACAGTAAGCCTTTTCCTGCCAAGCTACTGCCTAGCTACTTACTCCCAATTTGTCTAGTTATCTGTTAGAGGCCTCGTCTCTCAATATGCTGTTTGGTCCTTTTCTTTCTTGATTTCCTGCTTTTAGATTTGGGAGATGCTTTGCACTATGCTGCAATGATCTCAGTTTTTTAAGATGCTTTCCTAAGTGTGACAAGCTCATCCCAACTGGGGTCAAACCCAAATTTTATAAATGCAAAATCAGAAGGGAATAAGAATAATTTGTTGCAATTAGTTGTTGATAAACTTGTATTGCCAGCAGTATTTTTTTCAGTTGTGCTCCTGTCCTGTAGGTGCTTGTATGTTTATTTTTTCCAAAGTCTTTGCAAAGATGAGGTTACACTGACTTGTTTGTAATTTCCCACAGCTTTCTCTCAAGAGTGAGTGTGATGTTTGATCTTCTCTGGGATCTGTTCTGAAACCTTAAATGCTCTTCTTGAGTCAGGGAGGACTCATAAAACTTGCTGAGCTGCATCTGTCTTGTTTGGAGTGTTTCTTAAGCTGCTCTTTCCTATTCTGATGTGAGGTTCTGCTTCGTTTTAAAATTAATTGCATGCAGCATTTGCTCACAGTTGATCTTGCTCGTGAAAATTGAGGCAAATGTTGAATATGTTGAATCCTACCCTTCTGTGCATCATCTTTGCTGTGCCTCTCTGCTGAACCGTGACTTGCCCTGTCTGCTTTTCAGATCTTATTGAATCTTATTTGGTTGCCTCTTATGTTCCTTGCTAATTGTAATTAATTTTGTTTCTTAGCTTTTCTGACTGTATTCCTGTGCTTTTGCTGCCCCTTAGTTACATGATGTTTGGCTCTGGTTTTTGTATGATTTTTCTTTGAGCATTCAGACTTTTAAAAAGCTTAGCATATTCTTCCTCTGTGCTGGTAGAGTATATTGTTAAAGCTGCTAAACTCTCTTATTTCTGTCTTTCCTTTCTGGTTCTGTGTATCTCAGGAGCCTTGCACAGAGCATGAACCTTTGTCTTTTGGGCTGTCTGTGCTTTCTTCTGTTGCCTGTCAATCTGAATGGAAATATTCCAAATAAACCCTGGTAGGACAGTAGAGGAGTTGAGACCGGCAGTTTCTCCCTCTGTCCTCACCTCTGCCTTCTCCCCTTTTAATTCCAGATCATATTTTCATCAGTGCTATAGTGTGCTGTGGGGTCATTGCTCTGCGAAACAGCACCGTCTTTTGAATACAGTGTAAACCAGTAGCAAGAATTCCCATGGCAGTTGTTGAAACAGCAGAAGTTCCCTGATTTACTGGCAGTGCTGCCGTTTGGGCCTGTCATCTAAAAGGCCATTGATTGAAGTACTTCTTCATCTGCAAGAAGGTCACGTCCCTTGAGGTATATCAGATAAGTTCCAAGGTCCTCCATTTATCCAAAATTCCATTTTACTTAATGACTTTCTTGTCTTCCATCCCATTACGATAAACCAGATTTGACTATAATCATGTTACACCTCCCAAAAGTCTTCCTGGTGATGATGATTAGATGTGGCACTCTGCGCCTCGTACCCTGAGCTCACGGGCAGTGTAACTGAGCGCTGACAGCCACTGCTTTTCACCCTCAAGGCAACTACCTGGTAGAGTTGAGGGAAGTAATTCTCATGTACAAAGAGCTTAAAAATCATTTTCGACAGTACTGTGAGACCAGGGTGAATGAAACCTATGTTTAAGTTACCCAATCCAAGTCTCCAGTCATTAAACCCGTTTTAGTCTTGATGTAGCAACTGCTGTGGACTCAGTGGAGTTGTGGCTGACTTAAACGTATATAAGCAAAGAGGGAATCGGGATCATTATGTTAACCACAGGAAATCTGCTTTTATGGTGATGAAAACAAGAATCAATCACAAGTAGCTAATGAATTAGCCTGCAGTATCTCTATGTTCGTTTCACAGTAAATGCAACAGTCAAAATCCATTAAGAAGCCCTTTGCAATGGGGTCCTCGGCAAAGAGGATATCTGTAGCACACAGTGCACTCACGGCCAGCCCTCCTTGCATCTATCTGTAGCACTACAGGAGTGTGTGTGAAATACAAGTTCTGATCCAAATGCACTGAAGACAGGAAAGGGCTTCTGGTGCATTTAGCTGGACTTTGTCTTAGCGGTTAAAGTAGCTATTGATTATGGTTGGTTTTCTGGAAATCTGCAGTCTGTGAAGGGCAGCTATTGGACAGGCTCATCTTCATGCAAAGGACCTGGATGCCCATGCGAAGAGGCATCATGCTGGCACAGTGTCACATCTGCGCCCATGTGGGTCAGGCTGACTAGTCAGCAGAATTCTCATAAGGCGGCTTTCGTCATTTCTCCTTTGTAGTGAGGACAGAGTTGCTTCCCCTCTGCGCGACTCAGCTGCTGGTAGCTCTTCCATGGGTTTCTGCCTGACTGCCTTTGTTACATAAAGCACTGCTAAGTGAGAAGCTGTTCAAACCAATTCTACTACATGTTATTACACGTTACCGCAATTTCTATTGCCTGTCTGGTTGGTTTTGCTGTCGAGGAAAAGCAGTGAGTTATTAGGGCTAACCCATTTTTTTAAAAATTTCTTGAAGGAAAGTGTGGACATGGGGGAAAATAACTGGCTGGCAGCGTTTAGGATGGCAGTACTTAGTTGATAGGGAAGATGATACCTCTGAAAAAAGGCTGATCTTTAAATTGACTTACTGACATGGTGAAAATGAAGGAGCAAGTACCTCTTCTCTGAAGGGGCTCACAGATACCAATGCATTTTAGGGAAACCTCTGTTTTCAGTACCGCATTTCACTATATGCCAGCATCCCACTGACTGGAACTGAACTTAAACATTTGCTTTCGCATTGTGCTAAATTTAAATGGGATTTAAATGGAAATACTGCCCAAAACCTGTGATCAGACAAAACAGATAAATTTGTGTATTTTACATTGCATTTATTGCTTTATGTATGTTTAAGACCATGCCAGCTCAGAGTTTCTTTTTTAATTGCATGTCATGCAAAATCTGATTCAACAAATGATTCATGAATTTAAAATATTTTATTTATAAATTTTATACAGGATAATAACTGAAGCCTCTATGATGAGGTACGGCTTGACAGATAATTGAAAACCATTAGGTTACATGGTTAAGTGAAGTACAAACTGACAGAATCAATTCTGTTGCAGTAGCTATGATATTTTACTGTAAGCAAGTTTTATCTTGATTCATCACCCCACTGGTAGGCCAGGAGAGATAAAAGATGAGAAGAAATGGTAGGGTTTGTACCTGCAGTATTTTCTTAGTCATAAGCCATGTGATAGGATGGAGAAACACTCAGTGTGTCTCTAAGATGCACGTGGTAAGACAGGCTTTCACGTGAACCCCGACGGGGACAAGGGCTGTGTGTACTCAAGGGCTACTAGAGCACCTGTGGCTAAGTTCAGGTTAAGGCTGGGGTTGAACTGATGGTACCAACCATTACACGTTCTCAGGAGTGTGTCTCAGTCTAGGCAGAGGTATAATGGGAAAGTTGATTATGGTTTTCAGCATTAACTGGTGGGTTTGGATCCTAGAGCTTTAGAAGCCTGGTTTAAGAATCTCTCTGAAGCAGGAATTTATGTAAGTGTGTTGAGAAATCAATTTCATTTCCTCTGCAAGCAAAGAAGGAAGAGCAGAATTGCCCCTGAAGACAGGATGAAGCTGTGGAGGAAGGACTAATGCAGGCAAGCAGAATAAGTATCACAATGCTTAACAGACGTCATGCAGCTCATGCCTTTCTTCAGGCTTTTGACTTTTCTGTGTCCTTTACCTGTTGGGGAGAGGCAAGGGTTGTTAGGGGGAGGTATCAAAAGAGGGAGATACAGGAAGGATGCATGAAGAAGAGAGGGCAGTGATGGAAGCCAAAGGGGAAGAGTGGGAAACAAATGGAACAGGAAGAGTGAGAATGAAGCAGCATTTGGAAGAGAACTGGAAGGAGGCTTTGGAGCAAAGAGTCAGGTAGTAAAGGGGGATTTTGAGAAGAACCAGAATTACAAAAAGTGGCTGGTGACCTTGTAACAGTCAAGGCAACACCACAAGCATTATTTTTAACTATGTCAGTCTATCTTTGCCTTTTTCTGACACCCTTAACTCTTGATTTTCATTCAGAAAAAGCTCAGTTTCTGAGAGACTGACAAAACCTCATCTTCCCATTAATCTCTGGGGCAGTTGTGAAGCCCGAGTCCCTCACAGGACTCAGTGCTTGTGTGTGGCCACAGAAGTTGCCTCCATCTATTGTTGGCATGGGAGGGAGGATTTGTAGGAAAAATGATATCTTTAGGTAGACCAGGGGATTAATTGTCATTTGTGCTTCGACCGCTGTGTGCACCAGCACCGCTCTGATAAGAGCAAATACCATTTCCGGCAAACTTGCCTTCTGTTATGACCTTAGCTTGTTGTGTCTATAACACTACAGCTACTACTTTATGTGGTAATGCAAAATGATGCAGTTTATGTCCCTGCAGGAAGTGGAATTAAAGGCAAAATAAAAAGTAGAAGAGAAGAATAAAGCCATCTCTTCCATCTACATGTTTAAGACAGTAATGAATCTATTGTAGACACTCCAGTAGCTCTGGACTGTGAGAGAGGAGCTATGTGTTAGCTTATGCGATCTTTGAGCCCCTAATAATGCAGTGTTGACTGCACAGGTCTGTCTTGCAGCCTCTGAAGACGTTGTGCTTGTGAATGTGTGTGATTCAGTGATCTGGTTTCACAGAAAGCTGTGGCACTCTCGAGTGGAATTGATTTCTGCAGCAGTGTTGATGCTGTCAATTGTTTCTGATATTGCAGGCTGGAATTGACTGGAGTTGAAATCATCTTCCAGAGGCAGTGGGGAAGTCTATGAGCCCAAAGTGTTGGTGACAGGGCACTTGCAGCTTGTGCCAATGGGGACACATCAGATGAGTTTAGTGATGTGGTTCTCTAAGATGGAGATGTGCTTCTGCTATGTTGAAATTTGGGGTGTGACTACTCACCTCTTTTCTTTTTGCTTTTCCTCTGTGGGTGGATTTTGAGTTTGGGATGTTTTGCCCAGCTGTCACTGACACTGGCACCCCAGAAGCAGCAGGCTGAATAAGCAGTGAGCCTGGGCTGTTCCCCTCCACATGTGGTACCCAGTGCGGAGTTGATGGTTTATTATGGGTTTATTATACAAAACCTTGGGGGCTAACAAACGCCTTTAATGAATTTTGCTTTCTTATTCTTTTGTTCTCACTGGTCTCTAAGCTAGAAACCAAGGATTTCCTAAGAAAACCCAAGAATACATTTATCTGTTATCTTTAAAGGGTTCTGTGCAGAATTGGTTGCTCTGAAAAGCAGACCTGGGAGGATTTGAATATCCTACATCTTCCACCTTGATTTCAGTGACATGCTGGCACAGAGTGAAATGGAAATGGGAGATCCCTTTCTAGGTATTCCTCATATCTCTTATTTAGTTGAGGAGAGTCACCTTGGATTCACAAAAGAGAGATCATGCCTGAAAATACCTAACAGGCTTAAAAAAAATAAGCTGAGATAGGGGAAAGACAGGACATAATTTGCCTGGGTTTTGAAGGCTCATTTATATAACCATGCCACACAGAAGCCCGTATTCTGTCAGCTGGTGGCTTAATGGGTGCAAGACAGCTGGCCATGATACTTGGCATGAAGGGATACCTTTGAATGGATGCTGGGGACCTTCCCAATGTCACCAGTAATGTCAGTAAAACATCAGTAATGTCACCAGCAATGTCACCAGTACAGCCCTGTTTTATTGGTAAGCTGGGAGGAAGGACAGGTGAGTCCCATGAAGATGCTGAAATCTGCTCTTGATACAAAGCTGAGGGCACCGCTGGTGTAAAGGAAATAGCACAACTGAAAAGGCTCTGGAGGGGCTGGCTGCATGAAATGGGTAGATGAGCTCATGCGCATGTGTTCTTTTGGTGGGGGTAGACTAAAAACAAAACCAGGGCCCCTCTGCATCCTGAAACTTTCTAACCTGCCTTGAAATCCTTTGCACCTTGTTACCCACAGAAGCTGCTAACTCAGCGTGCGGCTTGTCCTAACTCTTCCCCACCCTTCGTCCTGTCCGTTATCAGTAACCATAGAGATACAGACAGCGACTCCAGCCTCAGCCTTCCTCACTATGTGGCCCTAGTGAAAGAGCTATTGTGTTATACTGCATGTATTTTTCCAGAATTAATTAATGTCGTTCTATTCTTTTTTTCCCCCCTGAAGGAGGAAAAAAAATGAAAGGCAAGGTTGTCCCTCAAATGGCTGGTAAAATGGGACAGTCTGATGTTTAGTACTACTGCAGAACAGGGAGTATTTACAGAGTCTGGTGAAGCATCCATCTCCTCTCAACCTCTTCAGCAGGCAGCCATCCCCAGCACTGTTATAAGTGATAAGACAATAGTGAATAAAAAGAAGATTCCCTGTTCCAGGGCTATTTTTACCAGAGTGGTGCAGTTTCTGTTCAGTAGACTTACTCCCCTTAATCTACATCACTGATGATATTAGACGCTATTTTAGGCATTGCATAAAATCTTCACCCAGTCTTTGCTAAAAAAGAAGCAACCAACCGCCAAGTCCTTTGTTAAAGGCTGGTTGCAAGATTTCAGCAGTGGTTTGGGTGTGAGGATCTTAGGCTGAGGCTCTGGGAGGATCTCCCAGCTTGTCTTGGCAGTAGAGGTTGTGTATGACCTTGGGTAAGCTCAAGCCCCTTAACTGTTCTTTTTTTCATTATCCTGAAAATGAGGAGAACGCTACCATTACCCCCTTTTGTGTTTTGGCTCTTCTAAGGAATCTGTTATAATAGAAGTTATCTCCTGTTTTGCCCAGCACCTTACACAGAGGGACCTAGTATGCAGCTGGATTTTCTAAGCTCTCCTACAGTACAGTAATGAACCCAAGTCCACTGCCTTGCATGAATGTCAGAATTAAAGAAAAGAACCCACCTGAAAGTTCAAGATCTTTTCGAGTTTAGACCAGACTTCAATCACAGTCTTAACCACCACCTTTAACAAGACTCTAAATGTCTCTATTCTTGTTCAAGGGGTAAGGTGCTAAAAATACATGCTGTATAGCACAGGTTCATAATTTAAATATTTCTAGGACCTTTACTTGTCAACTTACTGATGTTTGTATTTTCTGTTTGCTCACAAGTGTTCCTGTTTCACTGTGTTGGGATACATGAATTTTATGTGATGAGTTTGCTTTGTGGCTGATCCTGCTTTCTTGGCTGAGCCAGGAAAACATGAGGTTAAATATCCTACAGGACTGAGTGTTCTCTGTGTTCCAGCATCTACCTGGATTAGGCCCTTCATACCTCTCTCCTCCTGTGCCTTTTGTCTTGTCAGAAGTGCTTTTACCTATGAAAAGGTATATCATAGAGCAGCCGGAACAGACTTGATTATTAAGATTGTCTCTCATTTGCAGTATCTTATGATAAAACTGTTTGCCATGGACTGTTTTGGCCGATTGGGTCCCTGGAAATGCTTGCATGGGCAGAGTGAAGGTGATTTGAGTGGCTGGTTGAAGATTGAGCCATGGGCTCCAGTGTGTATGACACAGCCTGGAAATATGTATCAGTCCCTTGTGAACCACATAAGGTCTGTCAGGAACATCTGAGAGAAATTACAGGACAGTTTTCAGGACTTTCTGCTACCCCTCCACCATCCCGACTCCATTGTGCTGTTTCTGGGACCTCCTAGAGCTCCTGTTTGCTTTGGGGAAAGAGTGGTTGGAGGAGGGGAGCTTAGAAGTGAGGGAGGGATGGTAGCGATGCTGTGAACAAGCACCAACTGTTAAATGGTGGAGCTGAGGAAGATGAGGGCAGGAATAGAGTTTCCTTGGTTTCTGCAGGGGATGAGCTCTGCAGTGGGAGGTTTGGCAGCAGCAGGCACCCCTTCTGATGAGTCACAGGAGGCTTTCTCAGAGGAAAGGTCTAAGAATTGCGCTAGTGCTGCTCTTGCTTGTTTTTTCCATTCCTTCTGGAGGCCTTTTTACCGCCATGCAGTACCTGCTGCACCATCATCCTTGTCCCATACAGGCTGTCTTTGGGGGCTACCTTACTCCATTTTCTCATCTTCCTCACTGCTGTGGTGATTTAGAGAGTGGGGGAAAACTGTCAGGTCAGGACAGATGCTTTTAAGGCACTAGGATCTGTTTGTAGCAATGAGGGTGGAACTTCTGGTTGATGCAAAGTTTGATGGATGTGTGAAAAGTCATCTTGTCATGGTTGTGGGGGAAGGTAGGAGGGAATTGATTACCTTTGCAGCCCTCTGCCTACAAAGTTTTGGGAGAGAAGCCCCAGAAATCCACAGGAGATTTATTACTGCTTCCTGTAAGTCCCTTGTCCTTCTCAAAGATAGAAGAGGTTTGTTGGTCCTCTCCTAAAATTTGTGGGAGACGTTTCCTTCTCCTGTTGTCATCCTTCCCTCTTAAGGGCTCTGCTGTCATAGGGACTGAGAAGCACCACCTTGCTGTTGGGAAGTGGATCTGGTTGGCTTGCACGTCCTGACTGCAGGGACATTTAAGCTTGTCTTCAGCCCTTGAGAGTGTGGTTGGTCTCATTGGTTTCTCTTGGCTGCTCCTTTGCTGCTTATGCTGTTTTGTTACAAACATACAAAGCTCAAAAAGAAACCAATTAATCTTTCAACTTTCTCTCTTTCTCTTTTAAAAAATGCCTTCATCCTCCTCTAACCCTTCTCTGCTGCCCCTCCCCAGTCATACTGTGTCTCCTCCCAAAACACTGGGTGATATCCCAGTTCACAGGTCCCTTGTCCTACTTGGATTAATGCTGCTCTGGAGAAAGCCTTGCAATAGGGAGGTGAGGTCAGGGCAGGCACGATGGCTGAGTAGTTGCAGTAAATCTGGACCCCTCACAGTGACTTGTTTGTGAGCTGAACTGTGCAGTGAGCCCTGTTCCTCTGTTGTATTAGTCCTGAAGGGTCCTCGCTTGTCCCTACAGTTCTGCAGCACTTCTGTGTTTTCCCTGGGTTTGTTTCCCGTTGGTGTGAATAAGCAAATGCAAGGCTCAAATAACAGCATAGACAAGCTGGTTCCAACATGTGAACAAAAGTGCTAGATAGAAAAATAAAGGGGGAGAGCGAATAGCCCTTCTAATCCGTAATGCAGAAAATGCTAAATCCCTCAAGACCTCCTTTTCAGCGTGTACCGTCCGTAAAACCTGTTTAGGATTTGGATCGGCATCGCAGTGGAAACCGGGTGCACTGCTGCCTGTGTGCAGTGCGTGCCTGTGTGTGTTTGGCAGCAGCACAAAAGAAACCAGTTGATTATATTCATAGGATTAAAGACCCGATTCCTGGGGACACACTTGGTTGGATGCAATTAAAATGCCTGTCAGGCATTTGATACCAGCAACCCTTTGACAAACTGCTTCAGCAGCAGCGAGGTGCAGCATCCTATTGTAAGTGGATGATGGCGGAGCCGGCTGGTTTGTCATCGTTCTCGAAATTTCTGTGGCCAGTGAACTCCCTCTTCCTCTCCCACTCACCCTCTTTTCCTTTTCACCACTGCGGGGACTTCTTCTAATTTGCAGTTTTCCTTTTCCTGACGTACACATGGTAGATACAAGCTGGTGGCTTGCAGACTGCGTCTGTCTGGAGACAGGCAGCGAGCCGATGGATAACAACACTCCAGGAGAATGATTATGCAGCAGTTACTTAAGGATAGGCTTTTGTGGTATGGCAGCATATGAGCTGGTAATGATTTTCTTTTAAAAAAATGTCAGCTTTGTTTGTTTGTTGAGGGTTTGAAAGAGTTATACCTTTATGATGTAGCTTTTTGGATTTAGTCTGCTGTAGATTAAATTCCATAGCAGCATACACTGGATGAATTAAAATGTATAGGTAATAAACTTCTGTGGGTTTTTTTATAAATATAGTTGATGCATACATAATGTGTACTATATGCACACACACCTTCATACACACATACTTGTATGGATATGTTTATGCATCTATGTCTTTGTATAACAGAAAAAAAAAACTTTTCTCAGAGCTGAAAACTGTTTTTCAGCAAAAATTANTTTATACTAACAGATTCTCCAGTATATAGTCTTGGACGTGACGCATTGATTGGAATCTGCTTGTTCACAGATCGAAAAGGTAGGACACCTCTGTATTTGAATGTGATTTTGAGAATGTGGGAGTGACTGTGATACAGGGTGTGGGCTGTTCTTTGTTTTTGCGGGTTTTTTATTTATTTAAACTATAGTTGTTATTCGTCGTTTTGTCAAACTATGTTTTGTTGCAACTTTGCATAGATTTTCGAATTGTTTTGGCAAGCACTGTAAGGTTATTTTTGATGTATATGCATATGCTCTAGCTATTTAATTAGTCCTTTCAGCTGCAACTACCAAAGGGTAAGATACAAACCTGAGTGCTTGTCTATTGTCTTGGCTTAGTATAGTGAGGGTGCAAAACTGCCTCCAGTCGTATCAGATGTGGAGTCGTCTTAATATTGGTTTTAGCAGCAGCAAGAACAGGGTTAAACTCACTGGCTTGCTTAGAGCAGGTACAATCTATCACAGCACACAGCAGAAAGCATAGTCGTGGTTTCATACTGTATTGCTTTCATGGAGGAGGGAAACTTCTTTTAACTCGTTCACTGCTGCCAAAAACCGCATGTGTCTCAGCTTGGGGTTTTTATACACAGTGTTTCAGTAGCCTGGCAGGGCGGGGCAGTGCTGGAAGAGCATCTGTCTGATGGCTTTTTGACATATTAGTGGCACTTCAGAAATTATTTCTACATATCAAAATGAAGCAAACAGACTGGGTTTTTTTGACAGTGTCATTGCTCGTTTAGTAGTTTATTATCCTCTTCCCCCTAATACCTTTTGGCTTTGGTTGCTATAACGCCTCAATGCTATAAAGGCAACGGTGAGGTAAAACCCTGCAGAATAAAAATTAAGTGACTTTCTTTGTATTGAATTTTAAGATGTGTCAAGTGGTTAATGAATACAGATCTCATTGATTTGCAGTGGGGGCTGTGCCCTTAAAAAAAATTAAAAAGAAAATCTAGGCAGGATTGAAAATCTGTTTCCTACACCTTGATGGAGAGAGGGAAGGGTATATCCATCTCGCATTAACTTCTCACGTGCCAGATGCCGCACAATGCCTTCCGAACCAGACTTTATCATGTATTGTTCTTCCTAAGTGTCCTACAGCTGATAATACTTCTTAGCTGTGCTTTTAGATCTGAAGGGAATGTGTGTGTTTGTAGGGCAGCAATCAAAATCTTCATGTGTCTTTAGTCTGAAGTTTCAGGGTGCCTTTTGAAAACCAGAATTAAAAAGGTGAGAAATTCTTCATGAAAGGCAGTTATGTTTCCAGCCTGGGTAAACCAGGAGTAATGATGACTCTTGTGAGAAAGCCCGGTCTCCTGAAATGGCTAGTCTGGGTCCCCAGACAGGCAGGAACCGCAAGCCACAATGTCAGTGTTGGCAAGAATGTGGGCCACTGCTAGTAGTGATGCATCCTTCTGAAGTGTGATGAATAATCAATGTCATTGCAATAAATTGCTAGGGCTGATTGATAGATGGTCCTTCTGGGGGAAAAAGCATTAGGGAATTTTTCCAGATACTCTCTCTCCTGTTTTTCTTATGAACAATTCTATTCCTCATTTTCCTTTTCTACACATCTTTCTGTTCTCTTGGCCCTTGTATTTTTTCTGTCTTGGGCAGAAGGCTTCTTACCTAATAGGTTCTCCTGGCTAAATAAAATTATTCAAAGGAATGCTTTAGTTGTTAGTTTTTCTTAGTTGCTTTTAATACTGTTTCCTCCTGGTATCAATTATCACTAGACTCATTGAAATAGAAAAACGTGAATTAAATAGTTTATAAAATGCTTTAATTCTTGCAGAAAAGCAAGTCGTATGAACCATAGAATGATTTGGGTTGGAAGGAAAAGTCCCTTCTCTTCCCTCTACTTTTAATTTCACTTCCATTATCCAAGGGCAACGAGCCAAACTGCAGTCTCATTCTGATTTCATTAATGTTTTGCAAACTCTGTCTCAAGGACTAATGCTGCTTGCTGGGCTTGTCAAAATCCAAGGTTTTACTGCAGCATTGGAGAAGGGGAAAGGAAGGATTTTTCACAAATAGAAGTGATGGCATTTTTAGCAGACAAGTAGAACTGCCTAGTTTTTACAGTATCTTGTGGATAATGAGTCAAATTTGTTGACAATGTGATCCCCTTGGATGAATGGTTTTCATCTCCTGTGGAAATGTCTTATCCCCTGTGCATGGCATCTTATCAGTCCTCTATAGTCTCCTAAAAACAAAGAAATGGTGTCAGCTGGAAATCAGAGTTGGTGAGGAGACTCGGGATTTTTTGTTGTTGTTGTTTGGTCTTTTTTTTTAATGATCAATACATATACATTTCGTACACCTCTGATTTATCAGTCATTTTAACCTCTGCTTTTGATCTGGGTTTTTAAGATTCATGTTACAAATCGTCCCTTCTGGCTGCAAAGAAGAAAGCGAGATGTTTTGTTGGCAAAAATGGAAATTAGTGCAAACTGTCATTCTCTTGAAGCAGAGGTAAGGGGCACTTACTCTGTAAGGAGAGAATTAATTCTAGATTGACAGGATTTAAAAATCCTGTGGCGGCAAGGGTAGCGTAAGATGACTTGGAATACCAAAAGGAAAACATTTTGTTAGCTGATACAAAAAGGCAACAGAAGCCAGAGCATACAGTGGCAATGAGGTGTGTTGGATTACAGGTTGTGGACTCCAGGGCATGCACCCAGAATGACGTGATGTTTGGCACTCACCTTCACTTAAACAAATGACGTGGTGACCAAATGCGCCAAAGGCATTCAGAAGCAACGCATGGTGGCAGTTCATCCCCAGGACTCTTTTCCGGAGAGCAGCGTCAGGAGTAACCTTGGGCCCCCATATCTGCCTCTGTCCTGAGACTGTCATCCATTTTTTAACCCCACTTGTTAGACAGCCCTCTCTTAGCACATGCAATGGAGGTAAGGAGGAGGTTTGTGTTACAGCTGTTCTAGGCTGGGACTCAGTATCCTTGGTTTGTTTACTAGGGGTAGGGTTAGATCACCAGTATTAACATTGCCTTCTCCTATGATTACATGAAACAAATATTTTTTTGAGCATCAGAATTAATAGTACTGACTTTCCTGTTTATTTATGTCTTGTACTTGATGAAGAATGCTCAATGAAGATTTTCCTGTTGTTTTACTGATTAGAAAGACTGTCTCCTAGGCTAAAAAGGGCAAATAAGTCTCCAGTGGCAAGTAAGGGTCCTATGTCATGGCTTTCCTTTCAGCTGGGACATTGAGGGGGTAGCTTGCAGGGTCTGTCTTTTCTACATGGATGTCTGTTTTCATGTGATTTGTAGGAAGACAGTTATCTCTGCTTCTGCACCAAAGCAGGTTGAAATTGGTCAATGGGCTAAAAAATTATTAGCTGGGGAGAATATAATCCACATAAAACTGGTTTTCTATGGGTAAGACTGGAGCTAATGCATCGTGGTCCTGATGCAAGTTGTTTTCCTATGGGTTTACGTTTTGTGTCCTTTCCTACCGTACCACATCTTCCATTACCTTTGTGCCAGAGTACCCCAGTTTCTCTGTGGCCCTGTGCTGGGCAGGGCACGGCATGCAGTACAGCTGCTACAAGGTGCTGGCTGGCCACCATGTACATGTCCTGCCTGCCCGGAAGATCGGAGGCAGCAAGTGGTGGTTATGTCAGTGCTTTCTTCATTTGAGGGAAGGGAGGGCTCATTTCAACTTTGTTTTCCATTTCTAGGAAGAAAATACATTTCTGTCCTTCATTCTCTGTCAAGTTATGCTTACATATTAAGAGTCAGGGACAGTTAGCAGAAGTTTGGTATAGTAACTTTAGGAAGGACCCTGCATAACCTTTCAAGAGCATAACCATCAAAGTTCAGACATCAAATGGAGGATGAACTGGACCAGGAGCTCAGGTGACATGGCCTCAACTGGAGGAAGAAATAATTAGGTGCAGGCCTGTAGTTCCTGTGAAGGGCTGTAAGCTGCCAGGCTCATTTATGAAAGTTTGTGTCCTCCTTCTCTTCCTTATTTTCTTTGTCTGTAAAACAGACAAAGAAATGCCGGTGTGTTCCTCAGTAGGGCTATTAATCAACTTTCCGAAATAATTGAGATCCTTGGTTAGAGGAAGCTGCATATATGCAAGATTTGATCATGAGACAGTATGGTGGCATTTGTCTTGGCTGCAGTAACAAAGGGGGTTGTGGTATTACTGTAGTAGCAGTACTAATAAAAAAGTTAGAATACGTTTAGTAAAATATTGGATTTCTCCTGCCTTCACCCATCAACTTAACTCTTTCTTCACGAGGAGCTCTTTGCTGTATGGAATTATATTGTGATCATGCAAGTCTGCGATGGCTTTTAACATGATAACGAATAAATGACAATCAATTCACCTGTCCCATTTTTTTTACAAAAGGTGGCTATTTCTTGATGGACACTTAAGCTGGCATACCAAAGCTGGGAAAGCCAGAAGAGACTGTATTGCCAGTAGCATGCTAGGAAAAAACCTCTATAACAGCAATGCTGCTGACTCATGCTTTACAAACCTGGAACATTCCCCGAAAGGCTGGAGATGCAGATTAACTTCCTTTCCCTGTCCTGGTCAGGGGACAATTCATTGTATTATTTGCCACAAAGCGAAGCCTGTAGATAGTTATGCACTGCTGCATTTTCACTGACATTTTATAGAGTGCATTAGCATGGAGCTTGCGAGAAATCATAGGCAATTTATTTTAATACATTGGGTGTCAGTCGGTGCTAAATCACAGAAGCAATTTACATTTGTTTTCTTGAGTCATCCTGGTTCTTGCGATAAGGTGATTTTTCAGTATGTGTGGTTAGAAAATTGGGTTAGTCTTTCCTCTTTCCTTTTTCTTACTTTGTGTGTGTATTTGCTCTTAAAAATGCAAATGTATGGCTTAATTGGCTAAAAGAAAATGAGTCACATTTATGAAAATGCCTTTCTTTAGCCTTTTCATCATCAGGGGGAAGAGGTTTATGACTATTAGAGACAGGAATAGAGAGCAGTGGGGGAGAGGTCACAGAGCTGTGTATTTAAACGTCAGTATAAAACTCCAGGTATTGTCTAGTTCCCTGTGTCTCTATGGTTCCTAAATCGCTTCCATCCACATGCCGAAAGGGACCTGAGACCTGTGCTGCTCAGCATCATAGCATTTAATACTCAAAAACTTCATTTTATGGTGGAACCCACAGCCCTGAGTTTGACTGGGGAGAGAAAGGTACATGTGACAGCTCTGGGGACTTTGTGCAGCACATCCTCCCCTTCCGTGTTTCAGGTGTTTGAGTTGCAGACATGGAAATAAACCCACAACCATCTCTATGAAAAGTTCCTCAGCAAATCCCTGCTGACTTCATGTACAGGGCAACACGGTCCACTGCATCGGTAGTACAGCAGAGAGGAAATCATGCTAAAGTGGTGTCTCATTTTTGCACTGGGGAAAGCACCTAGTTCTGGTCTGTAGGAGCACTGTTCATCTACTCGGTATATCCTTATGCTACAAGGTAGTAGTGTTGGTAAGTTTGCTGTCAGGCCCTGCATCTACATCTGGCAGCAATGCACGAGCTAGTGACGGCTACTCTTGTGCAACTATATTTTACATCCTCTGTGACTGTTGGGAAGACTGTTAGCGTTTTATTGTCATTTCTGTGCTGGTAATTGTCAAGGTAAGATGGGAAGTTTCACAGGGTTAGAAGCTGCTCTTGCCAGTGTGGATTTTCTAAATTTTCCTGCTATTTTTGTTAGATGTTTGAGACATCACGGAGAAAGGGCAGCAGGAGTGGAAGACACAGGGCTGTAAGGATTTGGGCACTCTACCCCTGGAAACCGGACTGCCCTGTCTGGGAATCAGCACTGCTGCACCTTTTTTCCCTTGTATCCAGCCCTGAGCACACAGGGGAGCAATGTCACTGATAGCTCCAACTTGCTTTCATTTCTGTCTAAAAGCAAAGGCATAAAATCCCAGTCTGTAGTCACAGTCCACATGAAGAGATCTCTGAACGGGGTCAGAGAAGGGACAAACCCAGTAACGTTTAATAATTTAGAACAGAACTACCTGCTTTAGGATTTCCATAGTTGCAGCAGTTTAACTGAAATCTGTTTAAGAGTGGATTTACTTGCATCAATCCAAAACCCTTCTCAGCACTTCTTAGTGTGATTGCAGTGGCCTGGCTGATGGATTGGTGTTAGGGCCCTTCGTATTGACTTAATGCAGTATAAACCAAGTTTATAATGATTCAAGATGGTTGATACCTGTATTGATAACTTGATGGTAAATCAGGGCTTAGTTACTGCTGCGGTTTAAGTGTATGCCAGCAAGTCTGTATTGCCAGGCCTCATCCTGGTGCTACAGCAGGGTGTGCTCAGCAGCTCTCAGGATCAGTTGTCCAGTGAGGACAGATCCCCTGCCCTGATGACAGACTGCTCAGGTGGCTTCCCCGGCGAAGTTGAGTGTAGTCTGACAGTCAGTCTTGTCGCTTTCTAAAGTTTATAGGAAATCTGAAGCATGCAAGCTTTATTTTTAAGTGAAACAAACTGCAGCTGAATATGCTGTGCAGTGAGCTCCTCGCTCAGAATACGTGCCCTGCTAGAGAGCCAGCATTCAGCTCCTACACTGTATGCTCTGAATCTCCAAAGAACAAGACAACAGTTGAGTAATCTTTTCTTGGGTTTAGCAACATGATGATAAAACTGAAGGAACATTAGATGCCAACGAATGAGTCAAGATTGCACTGATTATTTTTTTCATAGTCATGGTAAGATAGAAGTTAAAGCCACAAATTGGGATGCTCAGTAATGTGCTGAATGCCCTCAGAGAAGACAGAAAACTGAGATATAAAACCCTGTGACCCTCCCTCACCCCATAGTCCTATATGTATACCAAAGGGGCCTCCATCTCTTTTCAAAACATGCTGGGATCCACAGAGGTTTGTGCTGTCAGTGCCTGGTGCTGTGGGCTCACTGTGCTCGGAGCTGCTGTTGATGTTCCCCTGAGCAGGGGCTTGGTCTCTCCTTGGATGCATGTGCAATGCCTAGGGGAACTGAATTCGCTTCCTTGGAAAGTTGCCACAAAGTATGGCTGCAAGACAACTAAGCATATTAATAATCATAAAAATAAGAATTGGTGCTATTATTTGTAGTGGTGGTGTTACGTAAGGAATGATAAGAACCGCAGTATTTGCAGTGGCAGCTGGGAGACATGGACAGAATTGCTTACTGCAGCAATCTTTCCTGCAAAATACTCAAAATGCCTTTGAGTATTTAAATGAATGTGCTTATTCTTAGGTTTGTTGTATTTAGTGTCCATTAGTAAACATGTCTTTCAGTGAACAGTTGTGGAAGTAATTATGAAAAGGTAAATTCAAGACTGATGTGTACAACTGCCAAAAGTAGTTTTACAATTGTGTAACTAGCCAGTATGTGTAAAAACTTTAAATACTATTGTGTGCGTTACTCACAAGCAGGAAACTTGAGCACTTTAGTCATTAATTATAGAACAGAAGGGATGGAAACCATGCTCCATGGTACAAGTAATGCATCCGTGTGGCTTGTAAACAGTATACAAACCAAGAATAACTCCCTGAAAGAACTCACCAAAAAAAGTGAATTAAAAAAACCCCAAACAACAAAACAAAACAAAACAGACAACAACAACAACAAAAAGGAGAGAAGTTCTCTGTGGCTGTAGCACAGACAAAAGGAGACAAAGAGAGTGTCGTTCTGGATTGTTGCACATCTCGCTAGTCCCCGCTCAGTCTGCTGTGTGCCCTCAGTGTCGTGTTTGCCAAGGGAGGGGTGTCAGAGCAGTGTGGTCATCATAGACCTTTTAATATAATGGCTCTATGGCCTTGAGTACAGTGAGACTGGGTAGGAAGGGTTCTTGAGAGTTTTTGAGTGAGCACATAGTTATTATGGTGGAATCCTCTTATTTTCAGTGTTCTTGTCCTATAACTGTTTCATCCTCAGAGTGATATTTACAGATCCACCAATGCTTAGATCCTGACTTTTTTAATGTGCACACATTCTTCATTCATGTATTTCTGCAGGAAATTCAACGTGTTTAATTTTGTTTAGTGTATTGAGTGCGGATCAACAGTAGAAGGATGTGTAAAGTTTCACAACTCCTGCTCCTGGGAGTTTGTGCTTGGCAGCCAGGCAGCCGGGGTGGAGGTCAAGATCCTGCAGGCAGAAGGCTCTGCGCAGTTGTATTGCTACAGCTTGACTGCGCAACAGTTGTATACATGGATGCCTTTGGGTACGAGGGTCTGCACTGGCTGAGAGGTGCCTCCTGATTCTGCTGTCTCCATGCTGGTGACGTTGTTTTTCACCATGTGTATGAAGGCCACTGTTACTGCGGCCAGCTGTGTCACACCAGGGCTGGGACACCAGACCTCCTGCTCAGGGAGAAATGAGGCAATTGCACCTACTGCTAGAGGTCATGCAGCACTCCTGAGCAAGACTTGGGCCTGGGGAGCTCTTCTCCTGACACCAATTTGAGAGCTGTAGCAACATGTCTGTCTGTCTCGTCCTTTTTTTCTTTGGTGGCTTTTTTGTTTTATTATTTTTATTTTTTCCTTTTCCAGTTGTAAGGTCATCTGTGTGGGGAAAACCCCTCCATCTTCTACTGATTATGTTTAAACCAGGGCTTGTGGAAGCTCAGGGCTATTGCAATATGCTTTACAGGCAGCTTGGCAGATGATGTTCTGTTCCGAAGGCATCTCAAATGCTGGAGCCAGCTCAGTTACCTTTTGGATTGCACTTTGGTACCATCACAACTGCACTAAAAAAATACTTCTTGACTGTGCAACCCAAAACTTATTTTTTGCTCTTCGTATGTTAAAGGTTAATCTGTGCCCAGCAGGGCAGATATGAGTATTCAGCCATGGTGTCAGCTTTGCAAAAGATTCATGATTTTTCCCCCTAAAATATCAACCTATAATTAAAGATGGAGAAAAGCAGTGGGACACAGGGAAGGAGGTGTAGTCAAAGCAATGCATTTGTGTCCATGTGTTCACTTACATTTTGTTAGTGTTTGCATTTATATTTTCCAGAGCTCCCTTTGTTATGAGGATCCCTTGTAATAACACTGTCTTGACCCATAAAATGCCTTTCTGCAGTATCCAAAGGGGCAGGAGAAATACCAAAACAAACTCTTCTTCCTAGTTTCAGCGAAGGAATGCTGGAGTTAGTATTGTTCTTATGAGGTCTGTTGGAATAAAGTACTGTGGACAAACTAATTCCTGGAGCAAATCAACTTTCGGTAATTGAATGTGAATTTGGCCAGTGTATATATGCGTGTATATTCATATATAATAGAGAAAAGTAGATTTTGACTCTATAATGCTAGGGGAAAAAAAGGAGTGTACCTTCTTTCACTCACCCAGAATTTCACTCAGTTTATAAAAACTCAGTGTTTGGGCCATGGGTTGGTTTTTTTTTTTTTTAGCTTTCTACATCAGTCAAAGATGAGACATTTGCTTCTATCCTGTTAGGGAAAAAGATTATTTATGTCTTCTGAAATACTGTTACTGAAGTAAAATTGATAAAAACATTAAAAAACCCTCCTCTTACTGGGCCTAATCCCCACCATCTTTGGAGGTGACTTGACTTGAAAAACCTTAGGCTAGGCTTCTAGTGAAGGGTAGTCACAGATAGGAGCATCTCCTTTCCACCTCTACTTCTGTTTGTATAGTTTACTAAGAGGGGCCCAAACTGCTCATATGCTTTCTGCCAAAAAGATGTTATCAGCTTTGGATTCAGTTGATGATACAGTGCTAATACGCTTCCTTGCAGTTATGCCCCTTTCTTCTTAAAACAAGGGAAAGAAATAGTTGTATAATAAACTATGTCATGGGAAAGAAAGTCATATGTTATAACAGAGCTTAAAAAGGCTTTTGAGGATTTACAGCCGTGAGTGTTTATGAGAACTGAACCCAGAGCATTTTCATTTCCCAGCAATGCTACTTGCAGAGATCATCCTAAGACGAACGTATATAGAGATGAAGTGGTGCAGGATGTCAGTCAGGTGGGAAGCAGGGGGGACTCAGCCCCTGCAAGAAGCTGTAGCTGCTGGCCGTGCCTGAAATGCTGACTTGCCAGGTTGCAGCTGATAGACCGCCTTGCAGCAGAAAGACGGCAGCACTCTGTCTGTGCAGGTTTGCTGTAGTAAGGTTAAGCCAACGGACTGGAGTAATCCTTGCAATATTAAAAGTCCCAGTCTTGCAGTGTCTGGGGGGAAGGGCCCATCAGACTTCACAGAAACTTGCTGACGTGGTCTGTCTCACCAGCGCCCTGATGCCTCCCCTCCAGCTTTTCCACTTGTCTCTGGCTCCTGGTTTTCTCAGGCTCGTCAGCACCTTTTGCTTTTGGTAAAATGCTCCCCGTAGCAGAAATTGGCCTTGGCTCTGAGGCCCTTGGCTGCTTAGTGGAATTAAGTCTTTCACTGATCCATATAATTCAAAATTCAATGCAGCCTGCCTGCTCTGGCCACCCCGGCTGATACTGGTGGTTTTCTGTTCCTTTTTCCCTCTATCTGTCACTGATTCTCTCTGTACAGAAGGTCTGCCTGGGAATGGCCTGCGTCTCTGAAATGAAATGGGCATCACTTATGCAGCCCTCTGCCATCCATGGCAGCTTGTCTCTGCTGAGCCTCAGAAATCTGATGAAACGCTGGGCTTGCCAGGCTGGCCACCACATTTCCGATGCAGTGCTCCTCTGCCTTTCCCAGAGCTGTGCTGCTTTGTCCTGGGGTCTGGAGCACATGTTTGCAAGGCGCAGAGGGCGTAGCTTATCACTGCTGTGCAGGAGCATCTGTCGTGGGCTTTGCTTATTTTGTGCTTGATGGAGAGAATGGGCAAATTTGTAAATGAGAGCGTGGAAAGAAAAACCATGAACTCTGCACCTGTTTCAGGTTAGAGGGCTCCATGCGAGGAGAGCTTGTCTTTGAATCAGCACATGTCTAGAGCTGGGGTGGGCGTAGGAAGACTACTTATCTGTTTAAGTAGACTTGATGGCTATTGTGTGGCTGCCATCTGTCCTCTTTCACACAGGATAACTTTGGTTTATTATTATCTTTAACCATATCTTACTAGGTCTCTGAACTGCTGGTCAGTCTCCATTCATTGTTGGATAAAGGAGCCGCCACTTTTCTTAACAGAAAATTATGTTACTAAAATAGGGGTAAATGAGCCTTTCCCCCCTCCCTTTTTGGCACGAGTGCCTTCTGCACAAGAAATGTGATTGATAGCAGGGGCCTTACCGCAGCATTTATCATCCTGATTAATCACTGCACTTTGCTTTACACAGAAGACAGTAGCCATATAAACAATAGCTGTAACATTAAGCATTGAAAGCCAAAATACATTTTATGATTTAATATATTAGGAGGGAAATAAATGTAAGGTTTGGAGAGGAGTAAGTATTGGAAGTGGAAGATGCTTCAGCGAATTCTGTAACAATTTTGCTATCTAGAGTTGGGAGGTTTGAAGGAGTTTTAAAGTGGGCTAACAGTAATAATGTAATGGCAAATTTGTAACATACTGTAGACACTGTTCCTTGTGCCAGTTCATATCCAAGTCAGTCTGCTTACCTGCTGTCAGGAGACAGTACTGGTTCTTAAGCCGGTGGCTGGTTCTGCTGTCTGCATGGCAGTGTTGAGCAGACTGAAGGTCTTTGCATCTCTGGACCAAGTCCAAAGCCAGTTACTTGCAGCAGCTGCAGCAGGTCTGCAGCACTGCATGCGCATGGGAATAGGAGTCAGTTTGCAGCTTCATGGATCTATTCTATCCAGGTGTTCTCAACATCAGCAATAAAGACTTTTGAAGGGCCACAAACACTGAAGTGCCCAAGTGAAATTCTTCCCTTTGACAAACTGCCCATGTCATGAGAATTTTAATAAGTGCAAGAAAGCAGGAATATTCTGGAAGATTTCTGAAGGTCTTTGTCATCCCAGCAGAGGTTAAGCCTGTGTGAGTTCAGAGTCCCCCTGCTGCTGTTGGAGGCATCCTCCCACTGTTGTGCTCCTGAGAGCTACAGGGTAGCCCTTTGGTTTTGCAGAGACCAGAGACTATTGAATTGTCCTTGGGTACTTAACACAGCCTATTGCTTGTCAGTGAAGGTCTATAAATTAAAAATTGAACGGTGTCTTAGCTCACTCTATAGCAAAGCCCTGTACAGCTTTCTGTGCTGACAGGCTTATGGGAAGGGGCGAGTCGTCCAGCATGTGAAATGTGGCAACACCCTCAGGACCTTCCTTCCTTCACCGAA
Organism: Burhinus bistriatus; assembly: GCA_013397275.1. Classification (NCBI taxonomy): domain Eukaryota; kingdom Metazoa; phylum Chordata; class Aves; order Charadriiformes; family Burhinidae; genus Burhinus; species Burhinus bistriatus. Next base: position 148,739 of record VYXH01010729.1, on the reverse strand, counting down.
GGTGGAAGTTGGGAGGTGGTTGGTGCGTGAGCAGGTTAATAAATAATTGAATTTTGAGGTCTTTGCTGTTACGTGTCGGTCTGTCTTTGCCAGTTTCCAGTCTGTGTCCAATAGATACCGGTTGAGCTTCCACAAAAGGTTTGAGGTGCCCCAATAAGTGCTGCATAAATCCATTCTTAATATATCCTAAAGGAGATGTTGTTACGGAGTGCTGTGCCTGGGCTGTTGAGTCAGTGGTGGTGGTAGTTGGCGTATCGGCATGCTGAACAATGTGACCAAGAAAGTATTTCCTTCTGGTGCTCCTGGTCACAGCTATAGCATGTCAGGGGTCCTTTGCACGGAGGTGCCTGCTTGAGGGGCAGCATCTGTCTGCAAAACTTAAGCAGGAGGGAGTGTCTTGGAAAAACAAACCAACCGACCAAAAAGAAAGGTGGTGGAGGAGGGAGGGGAAGAGAAAGATCCTTTTCTGTTTTGAATTCCTGTTGTGGCTGGCCATTAGTGTGGCTTTGGGATTGTTCCACTGCAGTGAGTAACAATTTGTAGAAAATGAACCTTCATCCCTCCTGCACTAACAACCCTGAGCATCATTTGCATTCAGGAGAGGAGGACAAAGGACTGGGGGACCGCTGCAGTCTTACTTAAGCAAAACTAAGGAGCAACTATGAAGCAGTCAGACCATTGTAAAAGAAAATGTGAGTAATTGTAAATGGTTAGGCACACTGAGTAAAACAGTTTGAGAATTGAGAAACTAGTGTAGGGACACTGAGACAGAACACGATTGCACGTATGAAAGCATATTCTTAGTTATTAAGTATGCTTCACTGACTGTGATTTTTTAAATTCAAAGCAATGGAACAATTGCTACCCTTAGAGGGTAAAAAATGGATTAAAGAAAATAAACACCTTTTTTCCACCCTCTAGCACATTGTACTCTATATGGAAACTATAGCGGTCGGGAAGTCAGGCGTTCCCAGGGCTGGCAGCACATTGATCACAGCACTGCTGTGGGTACCTGCCACCACATCTTCTGAGTGCCTGTGGAAATGGGCACTTGGAGTTTGTCCAACAACAATTGCATGTTTGGCGACTATTGCTCAGGTCATCTTGCCTTTAGGTTTTCCCCCACTTTAGTGTTTGGCATCTGCTCTTTGGTTGTTTTTAGGCTCCAGTCATGCAACTGGTGATCCTTGCAAACCCAGTGATTTTATCCTGCATACCTGCTATCAGTTGCAGTTTCTGGGAGGGGAAGAGGAGGAGGATGAAGATGAAGAGGCAATCTAAAAACTTTAAGTAGCTCATTTGATGGGGCAACTCTACAGTGCTTAACATAAGAGTTCTGTAGATGCTGTTACACAAAATTGCTTGCATGAAGGCAGTTTTCTCCTAGATCTTTCACTGATTGCACTGTAACTTAGCATGAGTCAGTTAATTCCTGCCTTCTCATTTGACTGCATTAATTGGTTTTCTCATGTAGGAAATGTGTGGAAAACCCCAAAACCTTCACGTATCTGGAGATAACTATAAATGCATATATTTCATGTAAAACCTGTACATGCCCTATATTGGTTTGAAACTAGAGTCAGTCACTTGCCAAGATTGGATCTAGATTTTGCAAAAGGATTGCAGTCCTCCCAGGAATTCACAGATTGAAGGCATTGCTGTGAGAATGTACCATTGATGGGGTAAGTGCAAAGAGCTAAGTGGTAATGCTTTGTTTTTTGGAGCAAACAAAACACTGCAGTCTGTAGCATGGGAGATCACTAGCTTAGCAAGCGCTTGTATAAGCAGAAATGGTGATATTTAAGACACCAGAAAAGAATGTTTTAACTGCCTAAAAATCACCCTATGTAAAACTTGGTATTAGGGCCAAAGGCGTGTTGCACAGCATCTGTTATATGAACCTCCTGCAGGTACCTTGGGTCTTGAAACTGCCAGTAAAGCAGCTTCAAGGGTGAATCCTATTTGATTGTGTCAAGGAAGAGCTGTCAAAGGCCTGGGTTTAGTTGCTTCCTGGCCTAATAAAGATGCAGTTGTTGATATTGAAGAAAAAATAAAAATGCTCCTGGACTCAAGGCAACGAAGTCCGTATTACTGTTTTCTGCACTCCCTCAGAGAGTTGAGATCTAACAAGTGGTCTTAGCACTTTAATATGCAGCTTCACCTTCCTGCTGTTTGTCCTCTGCCTTGAATCATGTAACCTCACCATGGCATGGGGTGAATTTGAGTATGTGTGCGTGCAATCAGTTCTTGTAGGCTTGTTGGCATGCAAAAACTGTACCATTTGACCTGTATGTGCATTAAGGGGCTATGGGTAATTAAACAAATGTGAATTTTCTTTGTTATGTGGTCTAGGAAACTCTGAAGTTTCTTTCATTCTGGGACCATGTCCCTCCTCTTCTTTTCAGTCTATGTGGTTCTTAGATCTGTAGAGATTTTGATGTTATGTGGGTTCTCTTGTTTGGTATCGTATCACTTGGATACGGTGGTCTGTGTGGTCTCAGCCTTGACATGTGAGTTCCCTTTTGGGAGGGAGAACTCTCTCTCTGGTAGAGGGGTAGGGACTGGAGGTGATGTCCACAGGGGCAACTACTCAGTGCCTAGAAACAGCCTCTGTGCACAACTGCATCTAAGAGGGAATCAGACTTGCTTACTCTGACGATATACACCATATTTCTACTGGGTCTCTTCAGCTGCTAGCTGTCATTGCACCTTGTACCACAGCTGTGAAATCAGCTTATGATGGATTCCTGAAATCATTCCTTGGGTCCTAGGCACTGCTGCTATAACACAATGATCCTTTTGCCCTCTTTCCTTAAGGTGGGGGGAACACAAGATTAAATTAAAACAGGTTCTCCTCCTCTTCCCCTTGCATATCTTGTAGGAAGTGTATGATTGTGTCAACAGGACTTGATCCAAAGCCTACTGATGTAAAAACATTTATCAACTTCAGTGGATTTTGGATTGGGCTGCTAAGGAGCTGCTTTAATCAGTGATGAGAGCGCACTGGGCTAATTTTTATACTGGCATGAGAATGGCTGCTCTTTGGGTTCCTTCCCACTGCTAAGGGAAGAAGGGGCAGCCTGCCTGCAGGGCATAAGGCAGCTCAGCCTGGAAGCTGAGGAGGAAGGCATGTCAAATGACAGCTCGTAACAACATGCAGTGACTTGTACAAAGTGGAACTGAGACAGTGTGACCTACTTGACATAAAAGAATACTTCACCTCCACTGCAGTCAGTCTTGTTCTCAGAGAAGATGGAGTAAACATGCATTTTTTAACAGGTGACCTGTGAGATAAAGATGAGAAAAGTTAATTGGATTTGTTACCATAGACTCTTTTACCAGAGGCTGTCATTATGCTGGAAAGTGATGTTAATGAAGTTGGTAGAATAGGATAATTTATTGTTTAGTATTAACTACTAAAATACACCTTCTAGTTACTCACTCATGGTTTGGTAGAGCTTTGGTTCTCTAAAATGCTCATGGCTGCTACAGATACACTTGTAATACAACCCTTACATATAAAAAGCTCTAAAAATCTGCATTTTGCTGGTGATGTCTATTTCTTGGTTGATCGTCTTTAAGTAGAGTAAATTGGTGTAATGACATCCCACACATTGCTGGTTAAGGTGTAGTTGTGGTGTGAATGTAAAGGTGTCTAGGTATATGCTATGCTTATACAAATGAAGATGTTTTAATTCACATATCTACATAATTATAGTGAATATGTAGGCAGGAGTTGTGATGGACTTAGCTGAATTTTTAAAGGTAAGAATGGTGGGGGGGAAATACCAAAAAGGCTATTTAAAATAAATTGTATTTCTTCTGAGTGCTTTAATACCAACACATGTGGCTGTGTGGGCTCAACTTTAAAAATTAAACTCACGTTGAAAAGCTTTTATTTCTGTATTCAAACAGATTTGTGTGGTTTTATTGACTGGTTGCAAACAGTACATTAAAGCATATGCTGTCAAAATTAGGGCAGTGTTTCTTACAGTGTAGTTCCTTTCTGTGTGTTGTTTACTCTTTCCATCTATGGAAATCCCAGGGGCAGAAGTCCCTACATAGGTTCTCCATAAACCCATGAGGGATGTGTGTTTTATACGGAATGGGGCTCATTAACAATGTGAAAATGGTGCAGACTTTTGAGACGGCTTTTATCTTTCTTGCACATGTTTCAGGATTTCAGAACATGTTGAAAGTGATTAGTCCCCATTTGCGCACCTTCTCAGTTGTTGGAGAATGCTGGAAGTTGGATGTAAGCTTTGAACTCATGGCATTTGTAGGACAGGCCATTGTGAATAATCTTCCCTTTCACTCCCTTGTGAGCTCCTTTAACTGTTACCAGTTGATGCTGGTTTGCTGTTAAACTATCTCCCTTTTGGAAATTATTTTCCGACAGTTGGTTCTATTAATAATCAGTAGTAAAAAGTAATGTTATGGAAGCAAATTCTAGCAGGGGATCCTTTTGGCTCAGTTATGAACAGCTCTTTCCTTTGCGACTGGTGTGACAGTGTTGGATGGGTAAAAAGGTAATTGGCACAACGTGCGCATCAGGACTGTCCCATGGTAATGGCTGGTATGGCTGTGAGCAGCTTGGGAGGTGCATGGAGAGGTGCGTCTTTCTGCTGCTGTGCTTTCACCTATGGATAGCAGGAGGGGACTTGGGACTTAGCTGTCCTGATATGCAGGTGTAGGGAGGCAAGTCTCAATCTCACAGGGGTCCGTGGGGCCATAGTTGCCCTAAAGCAAAGGCAGTTACCCTTTTGTGCGCGCATATGCTGCAACAGGGAAGCAGCCTTTTGTGCCCTTGTGGCTCTTAGTTTATCTCTGCAAGCCAAGACACACACTAGCTCTCACCGTGCAAGGCATTGCCTCATGTGCAGCGTAGTTCAATTATTAGTTCCAATGATAAAATACCTTTTGCAAGATTTTTTCTGTAGGCAGCAAGATAGGGGTGTGTACTCAGTTTTTATTTCAGCATTTCTTTCTTTCTGTTTCCTTGAAGTTTGTGCTGGTTGGTTAAATAAATCCTCTTCACCTGTTCGAGGTCTTACTTGTGTAGCTATGACTAAGGTATGCCATCTCCTATATCCATCTGAATTGAAAATACCATGGCTAACTTGGTAGATACTAGAATATAGCAAAATTAAACTTTAATTCAGTAATTACTGATATGTAAGGGGTTGGTTTCACCTAGCTGTGCAGTTGCCAAGTAGAGGTTGCGTGACAGCAGGAGGATGTAGCCTAATTAAGGCAAATCGATTATTTATCTTGTGACACCGAGCACATGTACTGGGTTACAGGAGATTCACTCTGTCTCTGTTTCCCAGACTTTATGGCCCCACTGCCACATGTGTTGAGGATGTGTTGTGTCCGTATTTACTTCTGGCAGAGCCTTTTCTTGGGACACCGTATGTCTCTACAGAATTCAGACACAAATTTTTGTGGTGTCATTTTGGTGGCAGCTTTATGCCTTTGTTTTTCCTGACTGAAGAACACTGTTGTGTAGTTCTGCCTTTGTAATCAGATTGGACTTAGCGGTTGTTGGTAGGAGGCCTTTGAACTTCTCTGTCTCAGCCTAAATTCCTGTCTCCCGCTATCCCCATCATTAAACTGGGATATGGCACAGCCTGCAGCACTCACCTTCTCTGGGCTCTTTGGCCACAGGAGGGAAGACTGTCGTTTCCCTCAAGTAATTTTGAGCTAATGCCCCCATGGTTGTGGTATAGCAAGGGCGTAAAGGACTATGACAGTCAATAAGGAGAGCAAAATACAGCTTCACGAAAATATGCTCAGCCAAGAGGCAATTCATTTCAAAACCAGTTTTAATTGGTTTGGGGTAATTTGGGATGAGCTACTTCACGTGGTATATGTTTTCTGGGAAATGGGCCAGCTCAGTAATAAGAGGTCACCAGAAAACTGGCACTACACATGTGGATTCAAGGGGCTTGAGGGAATGAAACCTTAATAAAGGCTGATAGTATCTGAATAACCTCAAGGGGCCTCAGTTCAGATGCCATGTAGTTTCCAGTACTGGCAGTTCTGTTGCCATGACTAGATATTGTACTGGTCATCAAACTTTGAGGTCTACTTAAACTAATTTCTGCTTTGAGACCATATCCTCATCTGGTACAATATAGAATTGTGCCATTTAGGTCATTGTGGCTGGTTCAAGTCAGGTCAGGTGAAGATATACCTCTTAGGCAGAGATACCGTTCTGGCCAGGTAAGCGTAGAGAATTGCAAGTGTGATGAAGTTAGGTGCCATGCCATAAGGCGTAGTTTTTTCTTTCTGACATCTGGTGATGTCATTACCATATAGGGTATCATCCTTCCACTGATAAATGAGATGGGACCCTAGTGGTGGAAGACACAGAGAAGGCGGAGTTACTGAATGCCTTCTTTTCTTCAGTCTTCACTGCTAAAGCTGTCCCTCATAAATCCCAGACCCTGGAGGCAAGGGGGAAGGTCTGGAGAGAGGAAGATTTTCCCTCAGTTGAGGAGGACCGGGTTAGAGACCACTTGGCCAAGCTGGACATCCATAAGTCCATGGGCCCTGATGGGATGCACCCGCGAGTGCTGAGAGAGCTGGCAGATGTTATTGCTAGACCACTCTCCATCATCTTTGGAAGGTCATGGGGAACAGGAGAGGTGCCTGGGGACTGGAAGAAGGCTGACATCACTCCAGTCTTCAAAAAGGGCCAGAAGGAGGACCCAGGGAACTACAGGCTGGTTAGTCTCACCTCTGTCCCTGGGAAGGTAATGGAGCGACTTGTTCTGGATGTCATCTCCAAACACGTTGAAGAACAGGAAGTTATTGGAAGTGGTCAACACGGATTTACCAAGGGTAAATCATGCTTGACCAATCTGATAGCCTTCTATGATGTTATAACTGGTTGGCTGGATGAGGGGAGAGCAGTAGATGTCATCTACCTTGACTTCAGCAAGGCTTTTGACACTGTCTCCCATAACATCCTCATTAGGAAGCTGAGGAAGTGTGGGCTAGATGAGGAGACAGCGAGGTGGATTGAGAGCTGGCTGTGTGACAGAACTCAGAGGGTTGTGATTAATGGAGCAGTGTCAAGTTGGAGGCCTGTAACCAGTGGTGTCCCCCAGGGGTCAATACTCGGCCCGATCTTGTTCAATATATTCATCAATGACCTGGATGAGGGGACAGAGTGTATCCTCAGCAAGTTCGCTGATGATACCAAACTGGGAGGGGTGGCTGACACTCCAGAGGGCCGCGCTGCCATCCAGCGTGACCTGGACAGGCTGGAGTGCTGGGCAGAGAAGAACCTAATGAGGTTCAACAAGAGCAAGTGTAGGGTCCTGCACCTGGGGAGGAAGAATGCTAGGCACCAATATAGGTTAGGGGTGGACCTGCTGGAAAGCAGTTCTGAGGAGAAGGATCTGGGGGTCCTGGTAGATAGTAAATTATCCATGAGCCAGCAATGTGCCCTTGTCGCCAGGAAGGCCAATGGAATCCTGGGCTGCATAGGGAAGAGTGTGGCCAGTAGGTCGAGGGAGGTCATTCTCCCCCTCTACTCGGCACTGGTGAGGCCACAACTGGAATACTGTGTCCAGTTCTGGGCTCCCCAGCTCAAGCGGGACAGGGAACTACTGGAGAGAGTCCAGCATAGGGCAACGACGATGATTGGGGGATTGGAGCATCTCCCTTACGAGGAAAGGCTGAGAGAGCTGGGACTCCTTAGCCTGGAGAAGAGAAGGCTGAGGGGAGACCTTGTTCTTGCTTATAAGTATCTAAAGGGTGGTTTGAAGGAGGATGGAGGCAGACTCTTTTCAGTGGTTCCCCGTGACAGGACAAGGGGCAACGGGCACAAGTTGGAACATAGGAACTTCCATTCAAACAGAAGGAAAAACTTCTTTACTTTGAGGGTGACAGAGCACTGGAACAGGCTGCCCAGGGAGGTTGTGGAGTCCCCTTCTCTGGAGATTTTCAAGACGCGCCTGGATGCAGTCCTGAGTAATGTGCTCTAGGCATTCCTGCTTTAGCAGGGGAGTTGGACTAGATGATCTCTAGAGGTCCCTTCCCACTCTGAAAATTCTGTGATTCCGTGATCCTTCCATTGGCAGATCCAACCCAGTCCTGTTCCTATAGTCTTATGGCATCATCCCGAAAACGCACTTAGAACTGAGTAGACCATTCCTTCAAAGAAGGGACCATGTGTGCTGCTTATCTGTTACCTGATATTCTCCCTCCTTACCCAGTTGGTTCCTCATCCAGCAGGACAGAAAAAACATACCGTGTCATGGCCAGTATGATGAGGAGGTAGATATTCCTCCTTTTTAGTGGAGAAACTGGTGTTCAGCAAAATTTCCTAGTCCATGCCCAGAAGGAAAGGTTGGAATAAGGAGTGGCCGTCCATTTGTAACAGCTGACTGAACAAGGTTTTCATCCTTCCATGCCTCCAGTTTGGCTGTTGCCTCTTCCAGTCTCCAGGCAACTTTTTCTCATCAATATGCGGCTGGAGGGTGCCCTTCAGCACCTGAAAGGAGAAGAGTGAGACTTCCGTCAACAAGAGGAAGGAGGGGCCAGACAAAGCTCCCTGCTACTCCATTGCTCATTTCCTGTTTTCATGTATTTCCCCAATTCCTACAAAACCCAGAGAAATCCGTTTCTTAATGCCTGAGAATAAGAAGCAACGGAGCACTGGGATTTCTTAGTTTGCATTCAAAATACCATGTCTTCTAATCATCTCGGAGCAACAGACATGAAAGCTCCTTCCAAAGAGATGTCACAAAAGGTCACACATTTTCCTTTGAATGATGAGCTGTGCATTTAAAGGAGCTTAAGATAAACTTCAGGCCTGTGGCTCATGTGATCTGTTTTCTGCATACAGAGACTGCAGCCCTTAGCTAGCGCAGAAACAGTGATTCTGTCGTTAGAGCTTGGATTGAAACTCAGAAAATTGTGATCTGCTGATCTGCTATAGAGCCTGTGCAAGTTTTCAGGCAAGGCATTTTATCTTCCTTGGCCTTGATTCATAATCTTAAAGAATAAAAAAATAAAAAAAAATGGGCACAATACAACACAGTTCTTAAAACTATTTTCCTTGAAAATTAATGCACAGATAATCCTCAAAAATCAGAGGCAGGGAGTGGGCGATAGCGCAACAGCTGGGGAATAGGAGACGGGTTATAGAAGACCAAAGGCAGATAACTTTGCTGTTATATAACTTATATATGAACATAGTCTGCACTGATGCTGAATTACAAGTCGTTTATTTATTACAGAGAGCCTCTGAGTCTTACATGTACATGGTAATAACTGGGTTTTCCTTTTCTATCTTCTGTTCATCTATATTGGGCTATAAACTCTTCAGGGACCAATGCCTTTTCCTCATATCTGCACTGCCTACTGTAATGGGTTCCACTCTCAACCGAAGCCTGCGTGTGTTAAGGATGTACTTAGCACGTAGGTATAAACTAGAAATAAGTAGGATTGGATCCTACAAGGTTGTTGGTGCTTGCTCTGATGATTAGAGCTGAGGGAACCATGGATACAGAACTCAAAGGCAGTCTGCTGAAAAAATGAAGTCTTTCAGGCCCTGTGGTTGAAAGTTAAATCTTTTTCTTGGAGTTCAAGCGCCTTACTCCCTGGTCCCAAGCTGCAAGAAGACAGCTAGAAAGGCTTGAGCTGGTTTAGCTCTCTAAGCTGCAATGCAGGGCTGATTCCGTAAGTGAAATGGGGGCTCATTCTGAGCTCAGGATGCACAGGGTTGTACAAGCTGACTCCAGCAGCTGTTCTCCAGTAGCGCATGGCTCTGTGCTCCCAACAAAGGGAACCTGTGGCTGTAGTATCTGGCAGCACTGAGAGGTGTCTGGCTAATCATGCTGCTGGAATCTGATGGTATCTCCCACGTATACAGAAAGAGCTGCCTCTTTCAGCTCTGGGAGCATGTGCAGGGCTCTCTGCATCTGCACAACCATGGAAGTTTGCTGTTCCTAATGGCTAAAGAGGTTTTGATATATCACTCACCTTGCTTATGCTTTTCTAGTACAGAAGTTTGCCCTCAGCAGAGCTCATTGCCTGGCAGATGCTTGACCAGGAGCAATCCCTGAACCTTTGGACCAAGGACTGCAAGTGTTGCCACGTCCTTTTGCATGTGATATGCTGGGCAGAACATGATTCTAGAGTTGAAAGTGAGGGCTTTACTTGTGGCATCATGTTATATCCCTAAGCAGTATGGTTCATCCTCTTCTTTTAAGGAGATCTAGTATCTCTGTATGTCTATGGAAATAGTTTTTGAGCTATAGAGTGTTTTTTTAAATTGTAATATCCTCAAAATAGAAAGTATAAGTTTTGTTAGCAAATACATCAGTACAGTAATTGAGATTCTCCTTATTGTGTTTTTCATTGTTACACGAGTGTTTTTAAACAGCTTTCTATTGCTCCGTAATGTTGTCCCGAGATCTGTGAATCCATTTTCAAATGTGTGAATTGAAAGTGGATCAGGAATGTAAAGAAAAGTATCTGCCAGGTGGGCAGAAATACTGGTCTCTATATAATTGAGTTTTCTTTAGGACTTTCCATACTATGTGTGACTTATTTGCCATGAGGTCTAAATTGTGCTAAAATACCTGAAATCCTCTGTTACAGAAGGCTGCAGCCCTTGTGGTCAAATGGGTCGGTAACCTTTGGTTTCCAGTCACTTTCTTTAGTCGTTATTAAGGTATTTATGTAACACATCATAATGTTTTAAGGCAGCTATTATGCACTTCAGAGTAATGAGCTTCTGTTTTGAAAGTTCCCCAAGTTTTACATGCTAGCTCTAAAAAAGAGACAAGTTCACTAGGTAAATTAAGTAATAAAATACTTGTTTTTAAAATTGTTCCAACAGGTGTTTGGTGTTAATGGCTTTGCTACGACCCATAAAGTCCCTAATCTTAAGGTCAAAACACTATTTTTGACTCGTTCTGTCTTCATAAAAGTAATTGCAGTGAGTGTTGTCTTTTGTTGGAGAAGGCATGGTGCTGTGAATAACCAGTGCAGCCTGGTACTTATGTAGTCTCCAGAAAGTGAAGTACAGCTTTCAGCCTGTAAATCATTTCCTGAGATTGGTCAGCTTAGGAAAAAGCATCGTTATTTTAATGCATTTTGATACAATCAGAAGCATGTGGTGCTGAGGGAGAATAATAATTTTCTTTACAGGGGTTTAGTTTCAAGAGGGTAGAAATCTGTATTTGCCCTGCTTTTCTTGTTGGTTTGCTACTTGCTAAGTGTTTTCAGATGCGCCATACAGTTCCTTTTGGAGGGAGGAAATGAGGCATCTAATGCTTTCTACTGTGTTGCACCTTTGTTTCTCGTCTCCTTAGCACTGCCTGCTTGCTTAATCATAAGCCAATTAAAGTATAATAATGAAATACACTTTTGAACTGCTCATAAATAAAGGGAATTATCAGAGAAAGGGTGACAGAAAATTGAGAGGAGAAACTGTGAGCATTTTGGCCAGCAGTATAGTCTGTGCCTCTTGCAGTGCTGGCTATTGATGTTCATGGTGAGTTTCTCTCATTTTGTCTGGTTGCAGACAGCAGGATTTTTCAGAAGAGGGAAGGGGATATACTGTGGGGATTTGAGAGAGCACGAGGACCTTTTGAACTTCCTCCAGTTTCTATTTCACTGCTTTGTCTTGCACTAGTCTTATGTCACAATGGTATCAGCTGTTAATTAGTTCTCTGTTGGGAAACATCAATATCAAACAGGATCTCGGGCAGGTCTTGCTGGATACACGTGGCAGAGACCCCTGCCTGCCCTGGGGCAGCTGTGGGCAAAGCCTGTGGTGAGGTGCAGGGCTTCACCCTGGAAGTGATGAAGCCTCAACAGATCAGTGCTCGCCAGCCCATCTCAAACTTATTGCTGGAACTAAGCCTTTCACATTAACCTGATCTCACCTGATGCTCAAAACCTCCATAATCTGCAGAAAGTTGCCTTTGGATTTGCAGATTCCTGGTCTTAAAAGCCAAGTCCTATGTCAGGTTAGTGGCGAGGTGGTGGACAGTAGCAGACAGTGATGATTACTGCTTCGTCTGGCGATTCCTCTGTGTTACCCACAGTGATGGGGAACCGCATACTCATATTTCAGCACCCAGTGTTGACCACCTGAACTTTGTGAAGCAGTAAATGATGACAAACCTTCTGCAGCTAGAGGTGGTTGCTGAGGCAGGCTGCTCTGAGCTGAGCAGATGAAGAATAAAAGAGGAGGTGGTACTGATTTCTATGGGATTTCTAGACCCTTGAGGCACAGAAAGTTTTCCGAAAATGCAGGAACCTTAATACAGCTTCTGGCTTCTAAAAAAAGTAGTTACAAGTTAGCATTATTTTTTAATTATGTGAAAAAAGGTGCAACAGTTCCTCGTGAAACCACAATATAGTGGTCTCCCACTTCTGGCAGGTTCTAGTTATTTTAAATTTTGTGAAAGATGTAGGGTATTTTATTAAACAAAGTTATCTGAAATGAATGTTATAAAAGGAAAACACTCCTCTTTTTACTAAATCTCTAAACTTTAATAAGGACAAAAAAGTGTGTATTCTTTATGGGTACGCTGGCCTCAGCTTGACCTCAGCTAGCCACCTGGATCCCTGTTTCTTAATGACATATAGTCTGCTGAATTTGGCTTTTATGACTTATAGCTTAAACTATTACATACAGAACATTTGGTTTCATAGGAACTACATAATTTTCAAATAAACAAGGGGTTTGAGTATATACATTGCAGGAGAGAGTCCTCACAGCAAACTCTTCTCCCAAATGAAAGCAGATCATTTTTTCCTGCCTTATCTTTGGGGAAAGTAACAAAGGACTTGTTTCCCAGAGTTAGGTTTGGAGTTGATGTTGAAGCTAGGAAGTTAAGCTAAATGGAGTTTTTCTAATCAAACACTTTTTTTTTAATCAGAAAGAACTATTCATAAAATGGAAACACTTCTTGAGAAAGGATTAGTTTCAAAACCTTCCCATTCCTGAAAAAAAATGTTATTGGTCAAGTGGGTAGCAGCAAGACTTGTGTCATTAGCTGTATTTATGGGCACAGTGTTTTGTTCCAGTCCTGCTGCATGCATCCTGAGCAGAAAGAGCCCTGAAAATGAAGCAGGATTTCTCACAAGAGCAGACAGGCAGAGTGGAGTAATGACAGGATGCTCTTCCAAGTGCCCACGAACCCCAAACACAGCTGGGAAGTGCAATAGCTGCTCCCAGCTGTGAGGCTGGCCCTTTCTGCCTGCTTGTTATATTGATGGTAATGTTGATGCTGGTTAGCATTGAGCCTGGCTGAGGACTTGGGTGATTGGCAGGAAGCTGTGTGGCACTGCATCCCCCAGAGCCTGTGGAGGGTAAATGAGGTGGGGAGTGGGTGTTCCTGGGTGCTGGGGGAATGGAGGAGTCAGAGGTTTCTGCTGCGAGTTGAGCTCCAGACTTTTTACTAATTGTATAGTGGAGGGTGACAGACTTTCTGAGTATAATGATCTAAACTCTGTGACTAGAAATTGTTTACATGTCCTTTTTGGAGAGATGTGAAGCTGGTCTTGACAAACTGTTCAGGAAGCACCCACAGTCTGTTTTGGAGCCTCCACCCCTGCTTGAAATTCTGTTTGTGACAGCCCTCTGCCCAGTACCAGCACTATATTTACAGATTTCTTATCTGCATACAGTGAGATGGCTGTGCCTGAATTCTTATCACCTGAACCCACCTGTACTCTACTGCAAACAGGCAGGGGCTTTCATGTAACCCAGGAGAGCAGGAGAAGAGTTTTTGCCAATATTTTCTCAATTTCTTTATTAGATACAAAAGTAAGAGCTTTTGTTTTTAGGGAATTCAGGGACTGAGGCTCTTAGGGACTGGAGAACTTTAGGGACTTAAGTCTCTTCAGACGATTTTCCTGGTGTTGCATCTCTGGGGACCATGCGACTGTGGCATTTGTGGGACCCATGTCCCATAAGCATCACTGATTTTCTAATGAAGTTGGCATTTCTTACCAAATGCCTGATGTTAGGCAAATGTCGTTTGAATTTGTTGCTCTTAAGAGTTTAGCAAGGAAGAGGGAAAAGACAGGCAGATAGTAGAATGAGGGGAAAACAGGAGAAGGGGGCAAGGCTGGATGTGGACATGCCGGTGCCAACCGCCCTGTGTTCTGGGGCTGAATATGCAACTGCTGGTGAGTCCTGTTTCACAGTGGAAACACCTCTTCCTGACTAGTTCTGGTATCATATTCTCTCTGGCATGGAGCGTTGCTCATTGCTTGAGTCATCAGCAGGTTACTAGTTTTTCCACAAAGCAGGAACCAGATGCATGCTAAGAGGAATTTTATGGCAGATGTGGTTGCTTCAGCAGTCCCTGGCCTGGGAGAGACAGTCCACTTTTATGAGCATTGACGCTGGTCAAGCAGAAAATAAAGAGATGTTATATTTCAGATTTGAGGATAGATGTTGTTTGAGTGAGAAGGAGCTGAATTTTTTTCAAAGATTGTTACTTCTTACCAAAAAATTTCCTTGCTTCTTACTGAATTACAGGAAGGCATGCATATATGCAAGTCTTTGTCTCCTTCCGCTACAAGTGGCTTCATGGGGTGTGCACTCCCTAGTGGTTGTGTCTGGCTGTTTGTGCAGCAGTTCTCCCACACACAGCCTCCCTGACTGACAGACAAAACCTGGCAGCGCTCACTCTCATGACTTTAGATGTTCCTCACACACAATGTCTGCTCCACCCGTCTGTCCATGATGGTCTCCTCCACTGGAAGGGCAGCAAGACAGGCATGTTGCGGGGCTCTGGGTGACTCAGGTCACAGATCAGCATGTTAGGTTGACTCGACATGGGAAGTGTCAGCTGAGATTCAAGAGGAATGACAAAGTCAAACAGCCAAGGCACATGTAGCTATTTTCTGCATCCCTCTAGCTACCAGGGAGGGTACCTCCTGCAGCAAAGTCAAGCAGTTGGCCTGCAACAATTTGTGACTTAACTGTGACAGCTGCCTTGATTAGACTGTGTCTATCCAAAGCAGGGAGGGGGTGTTGATTCTGTCCTCAAGGGCTGCTGTCATCCCTTGTCCTCTCCTAAGCCGCCTCTTGCTGTGTGTTCTCACTGCAGACCCCGCTGAGGTCTCAGTCATCGTCTCTGGCTCCTCCAGTGAGCTCTATCCTGGCACAGAAGGGAGGCTGGCACTTGCCAGGGTTGAAGCTCAGTCTGTGCATGTCTTTTTGTAAAAGCTCTTGGCGCCTCAGGGGCTCCCCCAAAACCTCTGAAGCTGAATGAAGAAGTTGTTTGCTGGGCTGTGCCGCTTAGCAGCTCCTGAGCTGGTGTGATGTTACCTAAGTAGGCTGATAAGTTTGTAGATGCTGTCCCTGGGTGCCTGGCTGAGATGTGCAGGGGGTGGCAGCAGGCATTTCTTGGGACTCTGGAGGTGCAGACCTCCAGGCAGGCCTGGAGAAAATGACAGCAGGGAATGTCCAGAAAATCCCTGGCAAAGCAAGCAAAAAGCTTCCAGTTCTCAGCTGCTGAAAGACTTTGCTTTACTTAATTCCCCTTCACCCTGTGACAGGTGACTTGTGCGTTCCAGATTGCTAACGGAGATAAGCAGTTTAGAGGTGATTTAGGAGATAAAAGATTTAAAGCCTCTGGGTGCTTTTGCTCTGCAGTTGTATGGTGCATGGGAAGTGCGTGTATTACTGGGATGTGTGTGAAATGGGTCTGTCAGTATGATCATGAGCAAAGCGATGTGTCTTGCTCCAAAATAGTGCCAGTAAACCTTCCATAATGTGCCGTGGGATATCATTAGTACTGCCATACCACTGCTTGGCTGGGATGCTCTAAACTGGGGAGAACAAAGAAGCAGAAATCCAAAGTACAGAACTAAAATTTCTGCAAAAAAAGTCTGGAAATGCCTGCTAACCTGTATTGCATCCCCTGTCATGTTTGCTCCCAGGTGGAGGTCTTCAGGCAATGTTTTTGTGCCATTTGTATTTATCTTGGGCATCACTGGTGGCACATATGCCACAATGTTGGAGCTGTGCCTTTGAGAATGTGTTCTAGCCAATGTCTTCTGTGTCCCTTCCTTATTTAATCTGATGCTTTGGTCCTTATTATCTCAAATATATCCATGTCAGTGCAAAACTGCAGCTTAAACTCAGTTACCATGGGTACTGCACAATTTGCATAGCCTGCTCTCCACTCCATAAAGTTAACTTCTGAGCACTGAAATTGGAGATAACATACAGCCAGCTGATTACAGGAACCTGTGGACTAGCCGTGGGCTAAAGTGGCTTCTCATACAGCCCCAGAGCAGCCCTGAATCCTGGACTGGCATAATGTAGTTTGTGTTAACAGGCATGCTGGGAAATGGCTGCACTTGGTTACTACAGGAGTATGGAGTTACACACTGTCTTATATCAGGGGCGATGCTGGCAATATACATTTGACTTTATTATTAGAGGCGGGATCTGAGAAAGCTTGGTTTTTCCCTGTCTCGAGCAGTAATTCTGTGACCCACAGGCAGTCTACAAACCTGTAAAACGGGATTTTGCTACTTTTTCATCAGAATCATCTTCTGAAGTTTAATTGACACCCTTAAATTGCATAATGTCACGTCAAGAAGAAAAGTAAACTCAAGCCAAGCCAAAAAAAAGTGACATGTTTTTATTGTGTCTTACTTTGCATTTCCATCACACCTCTGAAATACTGTTGGCTCTTGGGTATAGGATGTACTGAGGAAATTTGCTGTCTGCCTAGTATATCACAGGAAAATCTTCACGATGAACAGAACTGGTGTGTTAGAAAAGGATCCTCAAGCAAGAGGATGGAGCCAAGCCAGTGCAGCAGCTCTTGCTTTCTAACCCCCTCTCTTATGTCCTTCATTTCTCAGCTATAGAAAGCCCCCTTCCTACCTCATTAAGAACCTCAGTAACAGTGAAAAGACTCCTGTGCTGTCCTTTGGGAGGTGGTTGCTGCAGCTGCCTTGTCTGTTCACCTCTACTCCATGCGTGGGCTATATCTGTATTACAGTCCTGGATGCTGTAGGGAAAGGATACTCACCTTTAACTTTGGGCAAGAGAGCCTGGAAACCAGAGCAGCATAGAGCGTAGCTTGGAGTAATGTACTGCTGCTTTCCCTCTGGGCTGAGTCTTCTACTGCTGCGGTAGGACAGGACTCAACACCAGCAACTGAGAAAATGCCTTCATTGCTGCTGGGTTGAAGCATCTCCCTGGAGTAGCAGTGTAGGCAGCACAGACCTGTGGTTAGTCTGTGGTGTGTGTGCTCACGCCAGGCTCATCCAGATGCACGGGGTCCTGCCTGCTCTAGGTTCTCTGAGCAGCGCATCTTCAACTTCCCTATATCCATGTGTAGCAAGACTGGAAGTGACTCTGCCCAGCCATCAGTCTCATTGTGATGCTTTGTCCTGACACTTCGTCCCGACACTTTGTCCCAGCTCCTCAGGACCTCTTCTTCCCATCTCTCCTCCTTTCCCTTTTCCTTCTCCCAGATTACTGTGATGTCTGAGGGAAAGACTCCTATACTGTTGGTTTGCAACAGCTTGGCTGTCAAGACATTTGTAAGGAGATGAAAGGTAATGGCTGATTTTCTCTGTTGGTGTCTGTTGCTCATGACTGAGACAGAAAGCCCTCTGCAATCTTGGCACATCCTGGCTTCATTCGCTGCAAGAGCTCTGCTTGGGAACAGTCTCATTTCAACACACGCTTTTGGTTTTGCATCCATGAGCTTACTGAAGGCTATGGGTTTTGGTTTTTTTTTTTTTTAGAAAGTGCTGTTAGTCCACAGACACATTAAAAGCAGTGTTTAATAAGATGCATGTAGTACAGTACCCTTATTTTGAAGGAGGTGGTTTCAATTCATTTAAAAAAAGAAAATTAAAAAAGGAAGAAATCCCCATCACTTCCTACAAACTTATTAGTGGTGTTTGGCAAGGTCTTGGCCCTGAGAGGTAGGGGAAATGTAAAGTAATGTCCCAAATGGAAAAGTCTCCAGCTTCCAACAGAAGCTCTGTGGCAGGGGGGGCTAGACCAAAGTGTGGAAACATGTCTTCCGTTGTGTGATACTGAGGTGAGGACAGTATGCCCCTAATAGGTGAAAGATTTCTCAGTCCCAGATCTTAAATAAATACTTTCTCTTGGCTACCAACTTGCAGGGTTTCTGGTTTCTGTTTCACTAAATGACTGTAGCAGGCAGTCCTTCTCCGGAAAGGAGTCTCTAGTGAGCTTTTCTTCTCCGGCATGTGAAGACTTAGCTTGTGCCCGTACAATGGTTTAATGGGTGTCTGAAATAGCTGAGGCTTCTTAAAGCAAGTGGCAAAAACTATGGTACATTGCTATGCCAGCATTTCTCAGTTAGCAGCGAGAGTCTTATAATGGCCCTTCTCCTGGAGGCCAGATTCTTCCACGAAGGAAGCTAGCCAGAGCTGTGGCTGAAGGGTGTATCTGGAGGAACTCAAAATGACCTGAGCTCTTTCTGCTTTGCTGATGAACTGAGGAAAAAATAGGCCAGTAATTCATTTTACAAGTCTCTTAAGCTATCATAAGAATTTATGGGAACTCATTATACAATAAATTATAGATATAAAATAGCAGGTGGTACATCTTTCTAGCAGTATGCATTAAAATTCATCTTGACAAGACCAGGAAAACAGCCCCCAGACCTATCTTCACTAAGCAACTACAAAGGAAGTAAGTTGTAGTTAAGAGAAATGGAGTGTTAATGACAGGTCTATGCCAGTAAACTCAGCAAAATGCCTCAAATGCCTCAGCAGTAATTGTCATCAGAACAGTTTCTTTCCCTGCTAGTTATAAAATCAGATACACTATTAGAGACACATTTGTAAAATCCGGACACCGTATATTTTCATCAAATGTACCTGAAACATAAACCCCCTTGGGGTCCTAGCTGGGGTGCTGTATGCAAGCTGTGAAAATATTGATGTACTCATCCTTTGCTTTCCTTGTCCTCTGTTTCCTTTCTTTATTCCTTATTTACTGGCAGCCACTAATGTAGCCAAGTTACTTCTGCGCCAAGAGGATGAAGAAGCTGTTTCCTCCCAAGCCAACTATGCTGACACTGCTAACCGTGATTTCCATAAATGATTGAACAGTGTCTCCAGCCTGCAGCGTATTTCAGTCTCCAGTTCCCCAAGACTCTTGGATGCTGAGAGAGCTTTTCATCTTCCCCATCTCCTCCTCATAGGCATAACCAAGCCTGACTCTGTTTCCTTTACCTTCACGGCCGTGAGCTGCTCGGACTAGCAGTAGCAGCCCCAAGAAACTTTTCCCCATGAATAGACTTTTCTCAAGTTTATAGGGGTTTTTAAAATTTCTTTTAGTGTACTGAAAAATTTGATGTGGATATTATAGCGAGAAGGAGATTTCTGTAGTCACCAGACAAGCAGGGATACTTAAGCGGTGGGAATTAAAAAGTGTTGAGAGTAGTCCAGTCATTTGTAACACAGAAGCAATTTAATAGCTTTTAGAATAAATAAATTTGTGATGGCAAGATCATCATTGCTTGCTTTTGCAGCATTAAAACTTCTTCTAGATCAGCTGGGTCAAAAAGGAACACTTCCTAACAGTGCATGTAAGCCAGCTTTCAGGAGTTCTAGGAGTGAGAGGAGTACTGAGTTACGTGCTGCCTGAAGTCCATTCAAACTGGTGGTGGGAGTCTCGGTATGGGCTTTTCTCAGTCAGGGTGGCACTGGACTCTTGATTCTCAAGTTGAGGCACCATCCTACTGCAGTCCTCAATTTCTGGGCCACGTCTGCAGCCAGGGTAAGCTGTTGATTTCTGCTGACTGTCAGCAATTTACACCAGCATGACCCAGCCTCTAGATTGTCTCCTTTAGCTGTGGTGCTTTAAAGACATTTGCTATACACATCAACACCAGCTGAAATTCAGATATATTCGACCTTCATTTCCTAGCACTTTGGAAACTGAATAATAAATGTGTAGTGAATTCTGCCCTCCAGATATCAGATTATTTTTCTTTGCATCCCTTTGAAAAATGTTTGATATCTTATTTTAAGCCTCTGCTGCTGAGGGGAAAGCGTGAGAAGAAGGAAGGAGGGGGAGAATGTACTCTAAAAGGAAAAAGCTATGTCGAAAGCCTTGGTGCTAATGGATCAGATCCATTTGCAGCCTTAGTGTTTGCAGACTAATGTGTATAATGCATTGTTCGGCAAAACACTAAATGCTTAAAAGTAATTTGTGGCAATTTAGGTTTTTGTCATTGCTTGCATGCTGCTTTGGAGGGAGTAAGTAGCAAAAGACAAGCTCCCAGACTGAAGAGTTTATAGTCTTAAATGTGCAATTCTGCAGGCAGCTCGGTGAAGCTAATAGATCTCTGCAAGGCAGAGTCAGAGCCTGGGGTGGACAGGCTGACCCCTCAGGATAACAGCACTGCTCCTTTCTGAAGGGAAGAAGGGGAACAGCTTAGAAGTATGCACTTAGTCCTTATGATTTTCATCACAGATGAAACTGTGAACTGTGTAGAACTGGTGTGTTGTTGGATAGGTCATACAGGAGTCTTTGAAAAAGTCTCCCAAAATGAAAGAATGAGAATCAGGTCCTGTAAAAGACAGATTTATTTTTTTTTTTAATTGAATAAAATGTATAAATCTGTCAAGCTAGTTGTTTTTGAGAGTTTAGTAAGAGGAGAAGCAGGAGTAGGTGCACATTAGTGAAGAACAGTTACAAATATATTGTGCGTAAGCCTTAGTCCTCTGCTGTATGTGTGTATGTATATGCACATTGGATTTTTCTATCAGTTTTTATAGGTAGATGTGAAAGTGTTTAACAAAAAGAAGGAAATGCAACCCCTAATAAATGCAACAGGGGAAGTAGGATGCAGTGGGTGACATGCTCTGCCCACAGCTGAATGGCAGAGCCAGAATAAACAGGTATCCTTTTTCATTTTATACTAGGTTGCAGTGCATCTAGTGTAGAGCTGGCTAGACCTGTGTTAGTCTGCATCAACAGAAAAACTGTACGATGTACTTAAGTGAAAGTAAATGTATGCTAAATGCACTTACCAGTCTGTATTTGTGAACAGGACTTCAGAAAGGTTTCTTCATTGTGATAAACTTGCTTGATCTGATAAAGATTTTCATATCCAAGATTGAAGGGTCTCTGAATGACAGCTTCCCATTAGGAGGGAAAAATAGCTTGTCTGTTTTGTGCCCAGGCCCTTGGAAAGGGTGATGCTCAGAGCAGCCAAGGTGCTGTCCCCTGCGGTCCTGGCGCCAAAGCATCAACAAGTCAGCGTGCCCTTTCATCAAAGTACAAAGCTTTTCTAAAGACTGTGCTCATTTCAATGAGTTCCTTACTGGAACATGTTCTTCAGGGATTTCTGTCTGAAGCAAGAGGGCTAGGGAGAAAACCAAACAAAAAGAAAACCTTCCTGACACATTCTCCACTGTGATTACTGGAAGATGTTCGTAGGAAGTGGAAAACCCCATTCATATATATGGTGCCAGATACTGACCAGGCACTTAAATGCTGACTTCTTGCTTTCTGGATAACTGCCTCCAGTGTGGAGCTGTTGGCTCCTCTGTGTGAGTGGGTGTCTCTCCTGTTTTCTAAGGGAAGAATCTTTGAAACATCTCATTTTCTTCCTGGTCAGCAAGAGGTGGAAGTGCTGATTACAGCCTGTCCCCAGCAAATTCCTGGGGTAGCAAAACTGCTTCCCACTTCTGGCATTTATATTTTGATTGTCTGGTCTTTTTGGTATTCTGCTGCCGGCTAGAATCACATTTATTGCGGTAGACCTTTAGCAGAGAGGTGTTTGAGGTTTCAGTTCTGACTATTAGAGTGCATGCTCAATGCTGCTATAGTAGACAATGTGAAAGTCCTAAGCCAATTTTTGTTTTTAAAATTCATTAAAAATTTCATCTGGGATTCATTGTAGGTGTGTCCCTCCTCCTGTTAATGTCCCTGTTGAATGCCTCTGTCTTCTGCATTTATCTTTCCCAAGAGGCATGCATCCACCTCCTCTGGTTCTGACTACGTGGCATTATTTTGCATTGGTGACACATCAGAGAGCTGTTGGGACGCTGAGTTCTGAACACTCAGCTGTCAAGAACATCGATCTTTCTGCTGAGCCAGAGCAAATTTAATTAGCTTATTTTAACATTCCTCTTCATCCTGCGGGTAGGTAGAATTGATGCTGGCTGGAGCCTCATTTCCACATAGCTCATTTAGTGTAACTAATTATTGCATGTAAGTGAACATTACACTTTGCTGACAGCCTCTGCAGTAAGGTGGAGTGGTCACATCCATGTATTTTCTGTCAGAACCATCCGAAACCTTCCCTCTTCAAGGCAGCAAAATCTTTTAGTACTTGCTGGGTATTAACTGGGCAAACTGGTGAAAAGCTGTAGTTAGCACAGCTTTATGCCAGTGACATGGTGCAAGCAAGGAGACTAACTCAGTGTCAAAGAACGAGAGAGTGCTGGCTTGGAAATAGGAAATGCCTGAACTGTTCTCCAACTTAAGGTTAGTCCCTTTTGTGTGTATGCATTATGATTCTCTCTAATTGCCTACTTGCATCCTATTTTTTATCATTACCTTAATACTATCATTCTTTTTAACTTGGTTTTAGTCATGTATTTCTCACCACTCTAGTTCCTGGAAATGCCTGGCCCGTTCTTGCTGAAGCTTTAAAAAAAACAACTCCCAAACAAAAACATTAGCTTGAGTCAGATATCATATATGGGAAATTAATCTCTGAACAATTCAAATCAGCAAGGTACAAGTGCCTGAGAGGTCAGAAACTGTGCAGCCTTAAATATGGGTGATAGTACCAGCTGTCTGCGTAATACTTAGGGGATACTCAAAGACACATGTGGCAAGGAGACCCCTTTCGCCTTGATTGTAGCCGCTTCAGTGTCTGTCTGCTGCTTGTATCTGCAATGTTTTCCCCCATGAGCTCTGATCAAAGACTTACAGCAAGGAAAGAGGGTGTGTAGCAGGACATGTAAAGGAAGCTATTTCAACAGGCTAACTACATCTGGTGTCCAAGCATTTCTGACTGAGCAAAAGGGTCACAAAAAGGGTAGTAACGTCTGTGGTAACCTTTGCTATTTATCCCAGATAAACTGCAGAAAACTTGCAGAAGGTCATACAGCCGCTCTTGATACAAGCTTTTCTTTTCTGTCTGCATTACAATAGTCATTACATGTACAGTCCTGCTTAAAATATTTCCTTGGTGTAGGTTTGGGCTTTGATGATTTAGGTTTTCTAATGAGGATCTCTGATTTCTTAGTGTTTTTCAAGGGTTGACCTTCCTCACTACAAGTAGGAGGAGAATTTCCCTCTGAATTGTTACCAGACAAGGCGTACAGCAGGCCAGGTTGTCTGGTAATTGGTACATCAATGCTATGTACTCTTGCTTTCAAGTCAGTCTGTTGGTATGCGGCACCGTTACTACATGAGGACCTAGGGTTGTAGCTGCTGCCACCACTGGAGTGGGTCATTAACTTCTGTGTCCTATGGTTGCAATGAGCAGGACTCCTTTCAATATGTTTTTCATATGAGTGTCTTCCATGCCAGCTCGTTTCTAGTTTTTGAACACCTGTATCAGGAACATGTTCAAAATGTCTATTCAGATACATGTTAAGTGCTCACTTCTAGGATTCAGCTGATTAAATTTGCAGCTAAATGCCATCACTGGTTGATCCAAAGGTATGATTTATGCAGTAAGGGCTCGTAGATTGAAGAGTCAACAGTTACATTCTTGGACAGCAAAATTACGTTACATTTTCTCTCTCTGTCTCCCCATATATATGTATCAGCAGTATAATTTTACTGACGATGGTTCTGTTACCTTTGGTCCTTTAGAAGAAATGAGGACACTAAAAGGAGTAACATTGCAATATGTTACTGTGGGAGGATGTCATACTGCTATACAAGTGAGGCAAGAAAAACAGTTTTAACAAGAAATTGGAGTAGTTCCCTGCATTGGTGTCTTCAGCTGCTCTGAAATGTCATACTGGGAAGTCAGTGGAGGACTCTTGCTCTTCTTCCATTACTTTCCGGACATCTTTGCAACCACTTGCTTCATTCCTGCTTGAGATCCTCCCGCAGCCGAGAACTGTGCATATAGCAGCACTGCTCATCTCGCAGTGAAGGGAGTAAGTCTGGGAGCGTGTTGTGCTCTGTTTGCCTTCGCTGATGGGTGGCTTTTTGGAGCCATTGCCAGCTTTTTAGGGCAGGTCTAGGGATTAAGCAGCTCCTTGGTGGTCCCAAAGCAGGCTGGGCATAACAGGGCATCTGAGTTAATGTGTCTCAAGTGAACCTTGGGAAATAAGAGAAAAAGGCTCAGGCATAAGTGTACAAATATGCAGCATCTTGTAGTTTATGCTAAATTCACTGAATAGAGACTAAATAGAGTGTGTGTTTCTATTTCTTTATAGGAACAGAGAGTTTCCCTTATTTAACAACCAGACGCAGCATCCTATCATCTGCATAAACAGGTATGACCTTTTTACTTGTTAGTGTAGTTTCACAAGGAGGCTGCTTCAACAGACCGGGGAGGCTTGAGAAAAGAGAAAGAAGAAAACTCTTCTAGCTCCTGGAGCACTTAATTTTTCTGGGGCTAGTTCCTGCTTTTGTAATCCTCCATGTTTTTTATTTTAAAAGCCTCCTGTGTCTGATGGGAAACACTGTACCTGTTGTCAAAGCAGCTGTCTTGCTTTTGGCTTAGCAAGAACCTTCTTAAAGCTCTGGGTGGAAAGGGTGTAAGATGGTGTTGATACAAAGGGAGAGCATCTGAAAGAGGTGACAGTGTTGCTGCATGCTGCTCTGGTTTGTGATGCTCTGCCATGGCCATCAGTCATACCACAGAAAAGATGAAAACGGTTTGGCAGAGTAAGGGCAAGTGTAATAGTGCCTCATCTCCAGAATCGAAAATGATTGGGTTAGATCAAAGAAATGCCCTTTTTCTCCTCTTTGAGAAAGAGAAAACTTTCAATAGACCCCTGTCTCAGAAGACTGAAAACAAATGTTAGAGGGAACCTGTGCTGCCTCTGTCACGTGGATGAGCAGATACTTGTTTTGCCAATATTTTCTTATATGCATGTATTCATTTCAGTTTGATTTACAAGTGAACATAGTTTCTCTTCTCACAAGCATGAATTTGAAATGCTAAGAGAGAATTTTGAACTTCGGGAAATGGGAATGGATTTTGATTGAAAGACTTCATAGGAAACGTAAGAAGGAAATGCAGGAGGGCAGAGTGAGTAGGGTGGCAAAGTGCCCCAAGTTTCTGTTGTTGTAACTTCACTTGAGCAGGGCAGGGTGAAATATTGCCATTCTTTTGGGGTGAAGTGGTGTTTTTGCTCTGGCCTTACAACGCAACCTAAACAAGAGGGTTTCAGTGAGCCCAGGAGATGCCTGTAGAAGCTCATGGAGGGTGAAATGTAAGGCATACTGGGATGGTGGTTCCCTTCCCAGGATCTCCTCTCTCCTCAGCAAGCTAGAGAAGGTTCAAGCTCTGCATCCTTTGAGGAGTAGCATGAATACATACTCACACAAAAGTTTTGTTCCACTGGTAAAAGTTACCTCCTCTGTGGTGTTGTTAGTAAAAAGGTGCTGGATTATGCCAGGTTAGGACATGTTCCTTCTGTGAGATTATGCTTAAGCAGGGGAAAAAAGTGATTAATATTGAATGATTATTTGGGGATATTCATCAGTCAGTGGGCAGTCCATTCTAGACCTTATTTTACTGAAATTTCACAAGCTGTCATTTTTTGACATCTGAAAAGTGTGGTAGGGATTTGGTTTACAGAGAACGGACTATAGAATTATGGGGTATTTTAAAATCTTTCATGTTTTTTCTGCTCTTTTGTGAGCAAAATGAATCTTCCCTATTCCCCCAAAAAATGCTGTACTGTGCTTCTGAGGCTGCCAAGATACTTAGTGATGAAAAAATGGAAAGATCAAGCACAGCTTTAAAGGAAGGCAAGCTACAGAATGTGAAATCTGTAATAGCATATGATCTGGGACCTGTGTTATGTGCATGCTTGCACTTGTATGTGTAAGTGTATGTACTGGGTACAAGGCTGGTTTTGGGCTTCTTGAGTTTTTATAAGCCCGTAAATCTATCCATTCACTGACTAGCCCCCTAGTTTACTTCAGCGTGTGGTCTCTCCTGGTCCTATGAGTTTGAAGGAAATGGAAATCAAGGATCAAATTTGGCCTTCTAGGTTTTCAGGCTATGTAAAGCACATACACAAGTACTGAGTGGTTCACTTTTCATCCATGAACTTTTCTCTCTCGCAAGCCGTGGCAGCCCTTGGGCTGTGGGAGTCAGATAAAGGCTGTGTGTGCCAGCCTCTCCTGTCCCTGAGAGACATGCTGGTGGCATGCCTGAGGTTTAGGGTGTCTTTTGTTGTTGCACTAAATTTCAGTGCTACTCCTTCTCTTGGAAAGCATGGCACAAGTAGCCCAGCAGTTTGGGAAGGAGCATTCGGCTTCTGGACGGTGAACTGCAGCAAGGCAGGAGCCACCCCAGCCCTGACATTTGCTCACATCAGGCTCCCCGGGGGCAGCCAGCACATACAGCAACCCAGCGTGCCTGCAGGCTGGCTCCCTGCCAGCGTCTGCCAGGGCGGAGGGCAGCATAAGGCTGCTTACGGTGATCCTGCACGCTTCAGGAATTTTCCCATGGCCTCAGAATACCCTTGCAGCAGCATGCGAGTACTAAATGGAGGATTAAATTAGCCTCTAAGCCTTAAAGTAATGGGCAGTTTTATTGCATTCACTATTTCTCCATTGATAGTATTCCACTGGTGATAAAGTAAGTTCCTAGATGTCTCCTGTGCAAAGCTTAAATTGTCTCTGCAGGTTCCATCTTTAACTGACAGGCCTAAATTATTGCTCTTAAAATAAAGAGTATATTGGTGGAGTGCCCCCTAGCCTCTTGGTGCTGCTGGGATGCCACAGAGAGTTTTAGTGGGCAAGTCTGAAATGAAAAGAGAGGCAAACAATTGTATGTCAGAATTGGCATTTTCTACACAGGGTCACTGCAACAGTGGTTAGGAGATAAAAACAGGGTATAATACCTTGTGAGCAACGTTGTATGTCCTGTGTCCCTTTGTCTCTGTAATGACTAAAAGTAACAGTGAAAACTAGCAGTGGAAACAACGTGCTGCACGTGGGTGACAGGGGAAAATTGTGATAAAGGAGGTAGGGGCTCAGAAAAGGAGACTGTCGCGTTGCCTCCTGTGTAAGGGCATCCCCCAAGGCTGAGCTGTTGGAAGAGGAGTTAACAGAGCCAGCAAGGTGGCACAGAGGGCTACAGGGATGGGTGACAACGCTCACATGCCTCTGAGCTGGGCTGTCAGTTTGCAGCATTTGGAGCTGAGGGCTAAGCTTTGGAAGGATTACAACATTCTCTGATAGTGTGGTTTTGCTTCTGATGCTTCTGGGGCTGCTGCAGTGACTCTTCACACTGGTCACTGGGCTCTGTGATTCCTTGCGCGCTGTGAACAAACTCAGCATCTCCTGACAGGAGCTTTTCAGCGTGCTGTCTCTGTGTGTGAGCTGGTTCTGTGAAGGCACTCCCCAACAGGAAGGTACCAAGACAATTTGCTCACCTGGACTCTGCCTAGGCCTGGTGTGAGGCTGTTTCTGATGAGGAGGGGGAACTCTAGCACCCTCCAAAGGTTCTGTCACAATGAGATTCCTAATAATTTTGAGTAGCCTTGTAAGTATAAGCATTACTTGCACTTCTTTTTCTATTGTGAATCTACTGATGCTCAGAAGGAGAGGCACGTAGATGGGGATGGTGCTTGGCAGCAACCATCCTGAGCAGAGGCTTGAGGACAGCATGGGGCCAAGATGAACCTGCGGTGTACACAGGGAGCACATTTGTGTATTGATATTTTGTTCGATTAGGTTGGAACCTCTTCAGATAGAAGCGCATCTTCCATGAATTCGGTTGAGAGCTAAGTGCACTTTAAATGACTGCACTTTAAATACACCGTAGCTTGTATTTCAGGCTTAGAAATTTCCGTCACCCCTGGTTGGAAGTTAACATTGTACAGAAAGATGTCAGCGCGCAATGATTAGAACAGTTTTTAGGAAAAGGGATGTGAATTGATATCTGCTGGAGAAGATTTCTTGTAGTACCTGCAGATGAAATGTTGTCTTGATTTCTGGAGAATCAAAAACTCTAGATATGTTATTCTTTTTAATTTTGCTTACTTTGGTTTTTTTCTTAATGATCTTTATAACACTAGGGAAAGATTATAAGTGGGCAGAGTGTAAGATATAGCTTGGTGGTGTTATTCGCATTGTCTTCTTTTTTCCCATGCAGCTGGCTTGAGTGTCTCCTGTGTGGCATTGGGAGGGTTGCAAGGAGGCATCCCCACCTGGGTGGTTCTGACATAGGGCTAAAGGAGGCTCTTGGCATGCCTGCTGTCACAGCCAGTGTGGCATCCTATCCTCCTTCATCAACCTCCCTCTTAAAAAGAGTCTTCTGCCAACCGGTAGGCTGTTCTACAATCTCACTTGCAAGAAACCTCTAGCTTCCAGCTAAAACTTATGAATGGCTGCAGGGTTCTTGTACCAAACTAGCCTTTGGTTTTTCCTCCTTTGTGTTTATCCCTTATCATCAGTTTACCTCTTACCTCCTTTGAAAGGAGGGCTGTCATCGATTTTTATAATCAACCCTCTCTTTCCTCCTTTCTTCTGATTATCTTAATAGCTACTATCTGCACCTTCTTTCGTTTGAAAACACCTGATTCGAACATAAGCTGAAAAGGCAGAACACTGTGTTACTTGTATTAATGAATCGAAGGCAGCATTTGCTGCATTTTGAAAGGATTCAGGCGTGGCTGTTAAGCATTGAAAGGAAGGAGAATGTCCCCTGTCACTAGTAAATCATGATGATGGTGGTGGTGTTAGTAATAGTCCTACCTAGCAGTCTGAGTCACTAGTAGATGCTTAAAACTTGTTTACAGCCAAGAAGCAAGATTGTTCAGGTAGGAATCGACAGGCAGAGGTTATATGACTTGCTGCGGCTTTTTAGTAAGCATCTCCCCAACTCCTTGGATGCAAGAGAGACCAGGAGGGGAGAGGAAGAGGGAAATGTCATCCTTCCTTTCCTCTGTGTGGTGATGAGCAAAGGAGCTTAATTTTGAGAAAGAGATTGCTAAGGAAGGGAAGCTGGGCTGTTCTGTGTGTTGCAGCTCGTGCTTGATGCTCTTGTCAGGATCAGCAGCCAACCCTAATACTGAGCCTTTCCGCTCCTCTGCAGTACGTAAGTGACTTTATAGAGGGGCAGAATCAAGCAAGGTGAAGGTGAGTTGACGAGCTGAATTTTGGTTTTGTGAAGATTTACTGCAGTTGAGAAGTACATTTTCTTTTGCATCTCCAGCAGTAAAGTCAACATAATACTTCCTGTAGCTCAAGAACCAGACCAGTGTGCTCCTGTTAAATTCTCGCAACTGTGAGTTTTGTCCCCTGAATCATGTGGAGGAAAAGAAAACTCAACACCATGGAGCAGAAGCTCAGCTCTCCTAAAGGCAGTTGAATTTTTGCCATGGACATCCTTTTGAAAACATATCATCTTGCTAAGGATTATAGCTTTATGGCTATATGAAAAAGGAATTGCCCACACTTCTAGAAATTATAGTTTCAGTTTTGAAAGGTATATGGTCCCTGCCATGTGGTGTGTGTGCTAACCCTTCATTCACGGAAACTGGAGGGCAACTCTGTGTTGGTTAGATTATGCCATCCATCAGGGTGTGACCAGGCTGGTGACCTGCTCAGAAAGCCCTTGTATCACTTGCCTCCTCCAGTGATCTGACCTACCAGATGTTCCCTGCTTATCTTCAGAGCAAACCCTGCTGCTGTCTAAAACCACCTTTGTCCATAGCATCCTACTACCAAGTTCCCCTGAACTTTCCTGTGAAGCATCTGGTTCTAGCTGGTGTCAGGGCCAGGATACAGCACACGGGGATGTGCTCTCGCCTGTCAGCTCTGAGGGGGGGCTGGAAGTCAGTGCTGCCTGCGAAGCACTCGTGGAAAAAGTGATCCCATTCCCACTTGATAACTGTAAATGGCTTTGTAGTGTGAGTTGCCAAATGCCTAAGCATTACAACTCCATTACATTCAGTGCTGGGAAACCTGACGCTCAGAGTTAAGCCTGAGTTACATGTATTTAAGCAGTTGTGTTAGTAAACACGCTTTTGAAAGAGATAGTGGGAGTAATGGGAGTGCTGTGAGAGTTCTACATGAGAGGAGTTTGAGAGGCACACATTCCTTTGTAATGAGGAGCGAAGCTTATGAGAAGAACAGATGTTTGAATCATAGTATTCTTTCCAGCATAGTTGATGAAAGAAAACTCTTCATAATCGTGACCAAAAAATGCTCTAGTTGTCATCCTTAAGATGAGTCATTTTTTCCCCCTCATTTTTAATCCCTCTGAGACTTCAGTCCCTTCTGAAGCAGGAAGTTGTAATTTAGTCCAGTCTCTGGCCATGACACATTGGGCAGCTGGAATAATTACACAGGGAGAGGGATAAAATATGCCATGCGATTCATGTAGAAGTGAGGTCTTCAAGTGAAAAGGGAGATCCTGACATTACAGACACAGCTTGTTCTCTTCGTTGTTTTCCAAATTGTCCTTGAATCAGAAGGCTTCAGGATATTTTTGTAATAAAATTGTCAGATTGCCTGTTGTTCTGCCTTCTGCCATGTCTGTGTGGGATATCTGAGGTAGATTGCAAGGCACTTTTATCAGTAGTCCTTTCTCAACA
This sequence comes from Burhinus bistriatus, assembly GCA_013397275.1. Taxonomy (NCBI): domain Eukaryota; kingdom Metazoa; phylum Chordata; class Aves; order Charadriiformes; family Burhinidae; genus Burhinus; species Burhinus bistriatus. Next base: position 117,971 of record VYXH01010729.1, on the reverse strand, counting down.
ATTAATTCATAATGTTACCCATACCTGCATCTCTTAAGATTTTTCTGCAGCATACTCTTAATAATAGCTCCCTGGTATCCTTATTTTAGTTATGACTTCTTTTGTGCAAAAAAAAATATTTTGCTTGCTTATACAATTTTACTCTTGCATCAGTTTTGCTGCTAAAAATCATAAGAACATAGAAGAATTATATTTCTGTTTTATGAGTGTAATGAAAACAGAATTAGACAAAACAGGATCAAGTCTAGGGTTAATGGCGGCATGCCTGGGAACTAGATGCTGTGTGCAACAGCTTTTGCTGTGATTCTTGTTAATGCTTCGTGATTCATTGCTGTAGCTACCATAATATTAGTAACTAGGTGTCCAAGTCTGGATTAGATCACTGTTGTGTTAAATGCTGTGTGCTCAAACAGCAGAGTTGTTCCAGACCCCAAAGAGCTTACAGTCAAATCTACACAGAGGTGCGGAGGTGTAAGCAGCCAGATAGCATACTGGTGAGATGGTATTTGTCAGTGTAATTAGTAGCTTAGAGACTCCATAGTTCATGCTGGGAAATTGTAGACGGAAAACCATACTCACGTGATGCAGTTCACCTGGGACATAACAGCATGAAAGCACATACATCATGCAGCTGACAAGGGGTCTCATCCTCTCTTACTTGGGTTTTTTGACTTAAAATCCAGTGTATTATGAGTTGTAAAATACACAAGGCCAGTTTCATCTCTAGTCTGTCTCCACTGTTTTAGCATGTTTTCCATTGGGAATATTTGTCTCTCTAATACAACAAAAGGCCAGTTACTAATGCAGCTCTGTATTTTTGCATATTGGCCAGTGTAGCAAGTGACAAAAATGGACAAAATAGTTCAGGTCCATTAAAAACTAATCTAAACGCTGACTTTAAAATGGAATTAGATCCTGCCCCCTCTCCCCCTCCCCACCCCTTTTTTCCCCCCAGGTTCTGAATGTTTAGATAACTGGCTTCAGCTAGAAATAAACCCACCAAATTAAGATGAGAAAAGCCATTCTTTTCTGGCCTGAGTGAGGAGGATCTGCCAAAGTCATCAAAGTGCCTTCCCTCACAATCTGAAACTTACCTATACCTTTCAGAGCAAATCTGTACTTTGAAATGCCTGAAGTCAGGTCTTCCTCTTGGTTTGAGTTCAGCTTACTGCTGGAAAGAGTGTTGCCAATTAAACTATTTTGTAAATTAAAATAATCAGTATTATTTGTCAGTGTGAGGTGGTATCCAGTGTCAACTCTCTACTCACAGCTTGTGAGCTTTTTCACCACACTACCTACAGTCTACCTCTAACTCTCCAGCCCCTGCATTCCCTTCCTGTGGTACCAGCTACCATTAGTTTTCTCATCCCCTTGGTTCCCTGTGAAAGATTCACAGTCTCCTGTGATCCTTCAGACCCACAGCACTTGATTCTTCCTTGCATCCCCAGGTTTCTTTCCCAGTGTTTTCTCTGATTCTTCACCAAATTATCTCCATTTACTCCTTAGACCTTTGGGGTCTCCTGGCTTAATTTGAGTTCCATGTAGTATTTTCTCAGCAACTTTCTACATCCTCTCTGCAGTGACTTCCCACTGTAGGTTAACCAGCACCTGTTTCATCCTCTTCCTGTCTTTGCTTAGTTAATTGGACCAGAAAGAGCATATGCTATGGCTGCATGTGAGCTCCACATCTACTGATTAGACCACCAGGACACTGCCAAAGAGAAGGAATAAGGGCTGAACTCTTCTCTTGTATTTCCCTTCATAGAGGCATTAATATCTTCTCTCTTCTCTACCCATCTGTGGATTTCCTAAGGTGGTAGGTAGGAGCTTAGTATCTTCTGTCAAACATGATAGAAATTGGCCGGTGTGAGTCACAATTACGGATGTGGATAGACACAGCAGACAGGAAACCGGAGCACAAACATAACGAGAGAATTAGGGAGCAAGTATTTTTGGATTGCTTGTATATTCACACATCTTCAGCTGAGTTAACAGGCAGAATTGAGCAGGGGGTTGACAATACTGGTTTAATGTCAGGGAGAAATTTCAAGGACCTGTTACGTAGTTGTGGAGGCAGGTTGGTATCAGGGACTTGATGCATACCTTGTGATTTATGTTTTCTTAAATGGATTCTGGCACTACATTTTGTCACATTTTTAATTGCTACCAAAGGCAGTTCTTTTGTAAAAGTATTTTTAGAAATGAGCATCCATCAGAAGAAGAAATGCAGAAAGCTTTATATAGATCCCTGGAGGAAAGAGGGCGGAAGTGTTATGGAGATTCTGTGGAAGAATTAAGTCATTTAGAGACAACCCAGTTGGTCAGGCCAGCAGCGCTACAGAGTTGAAATAAGAATTTGCATTTTCATTTGTTTTTATGCTAACATCAACAGCAGGGGCTCCCTAATGTAGTTTGTGGGCCACAACCTTCATCAGAGACTTCACGTACATATTTTAAACTGTTATTCCCAGCTGATCATCAAGAGTTTTAAGAGATTAGGCTCCCTTTTAGCAGTTCTGGGAGCCTTCTAGACTGCTGGGGGCCAGAGCTGTTAGACAGCCAAAGCTTAGGGCTGCCTTTGTCCCCAGAACTGTTAAGCAGGCACACAGTGTCCTGGATCCCTCCGCTTCCCCAACATGCTCAAGAGGCAACTCGGGCTCTGGTGTCAGTGGCCAAGGTTGCAGTCCTCTCCTTTTGGGTCTCCTTTTTGTGTCTCCAAGTTTGTCGTGCTGCCTCCAGGCAGATGCTGTGTCTGACAAATACCCTTCCCTGAGCAAAACTTTACGAAATCTGGATCCAAAGACTTTGGTTGGGAGCCAGAGTGTCCTCACACATACGGGAAGAAGCCTTTGCCCTAAAGGGTTTGCAGCAAAAATAGGCAAGTTACAGACAGCATGAATGTTATAATCCATGTTTTACAGCTGGGAGAACTGAGGCATAGGCTTATTTATTCAAAAGTTCAAGGTGGTGGAGCTGGTGAACAGCAGAGCCCTAGACTGAACTCTGGTCTTGCATCTCCGTGCCTTAACCATAAAACTGTTCTGCCTTTTGAAAGACTCTTGTGATTATAGGAATATCTATTATTATATCACAGTGGTAGGAGGAAGAAAACCTCTCTATTTGAGTGAGATAATATTGAAGGCACTTAAATCGATGCATGGATTTCTTCATCCTTTGGTCAATTTTAGCTAATTCTTTGCAGCTAATGCCTAATGGAAGAAGATAAATTGCCAGCAAATAATAAATTAACAATAATCCAGAGAAGAAGTGAGACAATCATAGTCTCAGCAGTCTATACATAATAAAAGGGAAATATCTTTATTTAAAGTACCTTATTATTGCTAATGTTATTATTCTCCTGGAAAATCCACGTCTATGAAGAATAAGCCAAGATTTTCCTTGAACAAAAAGGAGAGAAGTTTTTTTTTCATCACTGGGAGGTTTGGATGATCGCAACATTCTTCTTCCTCTCTTTGCAACCCTATGGGAGCATGACCCCAGATTCACTGCAATTAGCTGAAAGAAAGAGAGAAGGAAAGGAAGAAAAAAAAAAAGAAAAGTAATTCCATTGAGCTAAGGGGCTGTCTGAGCTGGTCCTGCTGGCCTAAACTGGCACATCCACAGCGTTGTGTGTCTTAGGCGTGAAAGCAGGTTGTGCAGAGCTCAGCTGCGGTTGCGTAATTCTGGTTGCTCTGTGTGTCCCACCCTGGCTCTCTTCCCTCTGAAGCTCTTTGCACCATGTGCCACCCTCAGATATGATATACTGATTTTCTTCTGTGTACATAGGGTCAAGCTTTGCTGACCTTTTGCCTGCACGTTGTATTATCCCATGGAAGTTGGTGGAAGTCAGTCCTGTATGTGTGTGGGAGCAGGAAGGAATTGAGGTGGGAGCTCCAGACAGCCAGTGGTTGCCATATTCAGAGCTGGGATAAGTCAGGTTCTCTTGACCTCACTGAAATCACTCATGATGGATGCCTTGTAGAATTCTTCCCCAAAATATTGATTGGCAGAGATTACAAAAAAAAAATCTCCTTTAGGATCTTGCCTAATAGGGGGTATGACACACTCCCTGTCTGACCTTCAAAGTTCAAGCAAGTATGCTTGTATGTTACTGCATGGCTGAGAGTCTCCCGTGTCACTGAAAGATGTTTGTGCCTCCCCCAGCCTAGGTGGTACAATCTCCCCATGCAGCCTGGGCAATTCAGATGGGACATCACCATCTTTTAGGGTGTCTCCTGCTGCCAGTTCATGGATATTGTTACCTCCTCTGGTGAAGAACGCTTTATCATCTGTGATGCTTAACTCATGATTGGTCAAAGTACAGCTGCAAATACACACAATACACATAACATTCAAAATGGATAGAGCAACTACTAATGTTGTGTAAAGATGCACGTGAAGAACTGGGAGACCTGCGTACTGCACTGAAGTTATATCAAAGGTCTATTTTTTTCCCCTTCTTTCAACTCACTTTACATTTCTCTCTTGAGAAGATGGTAGCCAGGATTTCTGGCATAGTGCATGCTATCTCTCTCTGGCTGACAGATTTTTCCTCTTTGAGCTGATTCGTTTGAAGTCTAAAGGATGCCTAATGCTCTGGCACGGACAGTGTCCTCGAGAGGGTGATTGATCTTTCACGGGGAAATTCACTCTGTTCTTACCTTAAATGGGATATGGTCTGGCTGGTCTCTTAATTACAATAGTGGTAGTTTCCCTCCTGTGGATGAGTAAATATGTCATTTTTTTTAAGAGAGTTGTGTGAGGTGACTTCTTGAGTAAGTGGCTAGTAGAGTTACTCTGATCAGAAGTATGAAACTCTTCCCCTTTCCTAGTCCACCACTGGCTGCATGCTGTTCCTATAGTCTGCATCAGCTCCTGCATTTAACGCATACACTGCTGAACAAGCTACTTTATATAGTTTATTACTGTCTCTTGATTCAGCCACAGTGCTAATTACCTGCTTTGAAGTGGCTGCAGGCTTGGGGTGCCTGTTCTGCAAACTCTGGTTCCTAGTCGAACTTCAGTAATGCAGTGTTCATAACTGTTAATCCAAAGGTAATGGGACTGTAAATTAAAAAGAAAAAATAAAAAAAGAAGCCTAGATGATATAGTGCTATCATTTGAATTTCCAGATATATATACACATAAAAATCACCCCAAATTTATAAAGCTAGCAAGTGGATAAGATGGAGGGGAAACCAAAGTGTTTCATAGCTTTGCTTTATCTCAGATATCATAAATTTTTTTTTTTTTCTTGAGTGGCCGTCAGTGTTGCCCCTGCCTTGCACATACATTTAATTGTCTAGTTTTCAATCCAGCCTTGTAACGTGGTGCAGAACTTCTATGTGTGCTTTATCTTCTTCGGATGGAATATTGCATAATAGTATTGGGTGACAAGCATACTGTCAGCTAATTTTTTTCCAGAATAAAGTATTCAGCAAAATATGTCTGTTTGGGCATCTCTGCTGCCTCTTACTGCAGAAGGTTGTGGAGCTTATGAAAATGCTGCAATGCAGCAAGTGTACTACCACTGATTAAAAGTAGATTTTTGTTGTTATTGTTGTTCCCCCCCTTCTACAAGCTTGTGGGTGGCATTTTAATCAAATTCTCATGGTAACAAACATAACTTAAAAGCACTGAAGCCTACAAAATTCGTCTTTTTTTTCTGTATATGCTTGAGGTGGGTGTTAAGTCATTACAGCTGCAGTGATGCTAGTTATTTCAGTGTTTCTGGTGCAGAGATGACAAGGGAAGTAAAATGGAAGGAGGTGTTGCTGAATGCAGAAACTCTTCGTCATCTTTTTACCAGGTTCTATTGTTGTCTTTTCTGTAAAGAGGGTGCAATTAAACTAATGTGTAATGTACTCCTTACATTGCTTTTTCATTCTTTTATATGTATTCTGGCATCATAGTTATGTCATGTTTGTAATTCCTGAGAGAGGCAGTTTTATTGACAGGTGTTTTGATTCACTACTGCGAACATGAGCCCCCATCAAAACACACGTGTATATGCATGAGAAACAGGGGAATGCTGTACGGCATTATAATTTATTTCCGTACATATAAATAAATGCAGAAAGGAGCAGCAAGAAGGGGTTAAAATGAAATCAGGGAGGATCTGAATTGAATGCTTCATTTTCTGTTAATGAATTAATCTTGAAAGCACCACATGGCTAAAACATGCTAACTCATGGAAATTAGGCAGTTGTGCCTGATCACTAGATGGTCTGCTGCTTTGCCATGTGTAATGTAAATGTGTTCAGTTGCGTTTGATGCTTTCTGTGTTACACTTAATGAATTTATACTGCAATGTATTTGCAGTCCTGCAGATGTGCAGTGATCAAGGGAATACAAGTCAGTAATCCTGTGGAGGTGTCAGAAAATCTGAGAGACAGCTCACTCTTAGCTGCTGTGAACGAAGTTGATTTACAATGGGAAAAAGTATTGGCTGTTTCCTGCTCTAAAATACATGTGGAAATAAAGTTCCAGTGATTTTTTT
>VYXH01010729.1:87908-102952 GCA_013397275.1 Burhinus bistriatus | reverse complement strand
AAGAAAAAACAAAAGATTGCTCGCCACGGGGGGGGGGGGGGGGGGGGCGAGAATCCTGCAAAATTTCACTCCAGCCTTTTTGTCAGCTACCTTTCCCAGACCCTATCCAAATACAAATATTGATTAGTATGAATGAGAGCAAAGGAAGCTCATACCTATGTAGCCTGTTTGCAGTAGCCATGGCAAATACACAGTTTGGCTGGCACTGCTTTGAACAACAGGCTTGAGAATATGAGTCTAAGAATTAGAAGGTAATAAACTGGGTGATATGTGCTGCCATCACCTGCTGTACCTGTACAATAAATAAGTAGAAGATGACTTTGTTTCAGCCTTTTATAAGCACTGAATTTTATAATGCAAGTGACAGTGGGGAGGGGAACCAAGCATTCAATGTTAATTTTTATTAGCCAGCCAGTGTTTGTTTCTGACAAGATTTCAGCTGGCCAAACTTGTGAAATGTTGGCAGCCACGGTGCTTTTAGTGTCATGTATTTCTGAGTTTTTCTAGTAGTTCTACCTTCCACCCTGCCTCCCCTCCCCCCGCCCCTAGCCTGCAATGACTATATCAAGTTGTATACTACTTCTTCCCTGACTAATGAATTTTTCCCCGTAGGTGATATTTTGGGCACCCTTGTTTTATATATATTCCTTCCTGCAGTTCGGCTGTGTTGTTGTTACAGATTTTCAACTGTCTTCTTGCCGAGGTTTGAAGTGACCATTGTGGTAAGAGGGAAATACGAAAAACAGATGTTTTTTTCTATTGGAGATATTTTTTCTGGATGCTATCTGAATCTCCTTTTCCCTTTAAAATCAGCTCCTTAAACTAAAGGTTTTCTCTGTTCTTCCTAGCTTTTTGAAAATGTATTTGTAATAAGTGGGGAAAATCTTTTATAATTAATTAGGTAGAGAAAAATAGACTGTAAGAGATGCAGGGATGCAACGAGGGCCCACATGGAATTAAATCTGGCAAGGGGTGTCAAGGACAATAAGAAGCACTTCAAGTACATCAGTAGAAAAAGGAAGACTAGGGACAATGTGGGCCTGCTGCTGAATGAGGTAGGTGCTCTGGTGATGGAGGATGCAGAGAAGGCGGAGTTACTGAATGTCTTTGTTTCAGTCTTTACTGCTAAGGCCAGCCCTCAGGAACCCCAGACCCTGCAGGTTAGAGAGAGGGCCTGGAGTAAGGCAGACTCTCCCTTGATCAAGGAGGATCAGGTTAGAGATCATTTAGGCAAACTTGACACCCACAAATCTATGGGCCCTGATAGATGCACTTGTGAATGCTGAGGCAGCTGGCAGATGTTATTGTGAAGCTGCTCTCCGTAATCTTTGAAAGGTCACGGAGAACAGAAGAGGTGCCTGAGGACTGGAGGAAAGCTAATGTCACTTCAGTCTTCAGAAAGGGCAAGGAGGACCTGGGAAACTACAGGCCAGTCAGCATCACCTCCATCCCTGGAAAGGTGATGGAACAGCTCGTCCTGGATGTCATCTCTAAGCACGTAGAGGAAAAGAAGGTTATTGGGAGTGGTCAACATGGATTCACCAAGGGGAAATCATGTCTGACTAATCTGATAGCCTTTTACGATGGAATGACTGGCTGGGTGGATGAGGGGAGAGCAGTAGACATTGTCTACCTTGACTTCAGCAAGGCTTTTGACTCCCATAATATCCTCATAGGTAAGCTTAGGAAATGTGGGTTAGATGAGTGGACAGTGAGGTGGATGGAGAACTGGCTGAATGGCAGAGCTCAGAGGGTTGTGATCAGCGGCGCAGAGTCTAGTTGGAGACCTGTAACTAGCAATGTTCCCCAGGGGTCAGTACTGGATCCAGTCTTGTTCAACATATTCGTCAATGACCTGGATGAGGGGACAGAGTGTAAGCTCATCAAGTTTGCTGATGATACAAAACTGGGAGGGGTGGCTGACACACCAGAAGGCTGTGCCGCCATGCAGTGTGACCTGGACAGGCTGGAGAGTTGGTTGGAGAGGAACCTAATGAAATTTAACAAGGGCAAGTGTAGGGTCCTGCACCTAGGGAGGAATAACCCCATACACCAGTACTGCTTAGGGGCTGACCTGCTGGAAGGCAGCTCTGCAGAGAGAGACCTGGGAGTCCTGGTGGACAAGAAGTTGACCATGAGCCAGCAATGTGCCCTTGTGGCCAAGAGGTCCAATGGTCTCCTGGGGTGCATTAAAAAGAGCATGGCCAGCAGGTCGCAGGAGGTTATCCTCCCCCTTTACTCTGCCCTAGTGAGGCTGCACCTGGAGTACTGTGTCCAGTTCTGGGCTCCCCAGTTCAAGAAGGACAGGGAACTACTGGAGGGAGTCCAGCAGAAGGCTACAAAGATGATCAAGGGAATGAGGAAAGGCTGAGAGACCTGGGTCTGTTTAGCCTGGAGGAGAGAAGACTCAGAGGGGGGATCTTATCTGTGCTTATAAATATCTAAAGGGTGGCTGTTAAGAGGGTGGGGACAGAGTCTTTTCAGTAGTGCTTGGCGACAGGACAAAGGGCAACGGGCACAAGCTGGAACACAGGAAATTCCATCTTAACATGAGGAAAAACTTTGAGGGTGGCAGAGCACTGGAACAGGCTGCCCAGAGAGGCTGTGCAGTCTCCTTCTTTGGAGACATTCAAAACCTGCCTGGACACCATCCTCTGCAACCTGCTCTAGGTGAACCTGCTCTGGGAGGGGGGTTGGACCAGATGATCTCCAGAGGTCCCTTTCAACCCCTACTATTCTGTGATTCTGTGAAAAGTACAAAGGACTAAGTTGTTGAGACAAGTGTTTATCTCACTAAGTCTTAGCTATAGAGTTGAAAATCTCCATTTATTCATATTCTGGAAGAACTAAAGTGTATCATATAGGAAGTTTTGATTTCCAGTTAGATTATTCCAGTGCTTTGAAAAGCAAGGAGGTTAGGAGGGGAAAGCTGTGCAGAGGGTGACTATGGGGAAAGACCGCTTCAGCGTTCTCTTCTGGATCAATCCTGTGTAGCAAACTGGTGAGCCGAATTCCCCCTTGAGAAGCCCCAAGAGGGTCACATAGTGTAGCTGCTTCTTTGAACATTTTCCTGTCTGATCGCACCTGGAATAACTATTGTCTGCATGCAGCACTTGGAGCTAGTGCTGTGTGTTTATGGTGCTTTTTCTGCCCTCTGGGCCTCCTGTGTTGAGGGTGGCAAAGCCAATATAGCCACAAGCGTGGATGAATCTTTTTCTCTGCCAGGATTGGCACAGGTTGTTTAGATGGTCACTGGCTAATGACTGCAGAGCTTTGTGTTTTGAACAAGCCTGCCAACTGCAATGCCTTCTCTAAAGTGCACGGAGAGGGCTCATGATGCCCATTTGAAATTGTGCTTGGTGGAAAAATCAATGTGGTGTGTCTGAGTCTGAGGTGCTCCCCTGGGAGCAATGCTGTCCTTGTTGAGGGCTCATTTCAATGAGTCTTCTGGAAACAAAAGACTCCACTGAGAAATTTGGGAGTCTTCTGGCTGCCAGGAAATGTCCCAGCTTCCCAGCAGCACTCCTTCCATCCTTCAGCCCCTCCGGCTCCATTGAGGCAGGAGAGATCTCAGGTAGGATTGAGCAGGGACTACCTTCTCTGTTTACTGATCAGGAGAAGACAAGGCTGTCATGGTGTCTTATCTTAAAATTTGCGGGAGGATTGTGTGCAGTTTCATCCAGAGAGACTTGTGTTTCTTTGTGTTGGCACCGTTACTGACTGGTATTGCTTCTTTAGTGCTTTTGCCATCGTTATCACAGGCCTAATTTATTGGTAATAAGTTTTTGCCTTATTTCTTGTTTCAGATGTCACTTGTAGTTGTCATGGTTCTGTTGTTATGGTTACCATCTCCTTCACTAGCTAAAATGCCTTTCCTCTCTCCTGCAGGAAGCAATTATGATCAGTGATAGATGGGGGTGTGTGAGGGTGTTTGATGAATGGTAAGAGGTGTAAAAATGCAGCATTGTCGATAGAAATGGTTTGTCGAAAAGGGATGGTGTTGGAGCAGGAAAGGGTGTGTAGGGATTCCTCCAGCTTTTTAGCTACAAGTGAGCTCTATGGTAGATGTTGTTTTTTGCAGGCAGAAGATGCTAGTACCATGATTTCACCATTGCAAGAGAGAAGGGCACTCGGTTTTAGATTTCTGGAGTTTTAGCAAGTTGATGCAGTCCCTGGGCATGGGAGCAAGGGCAACCCTGCATGCCAGGCAGCCACGTGTCTTGGGAGGGGAGCATCTGACGGCAGGTTGGCTCAGTAGTGCTCTGCTTTCCAGCAGCCCAGAGAAATGAATACCTTTCCCAGGGAGGAAGAGCTCTGTCGGTCATGAGTGGCAGCTGAAAGACTTGTTCTCATACGTTTACCTGTTCCTGTGTTCTGCAGCAGGGTGGACCTGTTTGCTGTCAACAGAAATGCAACTGGTGCTGCATCTCAGCCATCTTGTACACCACCTGGGTGTACCGCCTGGCTGCACAGGGTTTGTTACTCAGTATGGTGCTGGGGGGCTTTGTCAGATTTGCATTTCTCCAAGTGAAAGCATTCCCCTTCATCTGGAGCTGTGTGGCTCCTGCGGTGGGTTGACCCACCTGCCTGCCTCTGCTGATGACCAGCCCAACCATGGGAAACTCTGAGAGGGGTTTAAATCTCTGCGCCCCCAGGGCAGGACACTGTGCAGGAAGGAGCGTAGGAGCGTGGAGTGTGAGCAGCTGCTCCTCCGGCGCTCTGCTCACTCTCTGCCATGACAGTGCTGCGGGTCTGATCGACTGCTTCAGAGGCTGCAGTCATCCCTCGTTCTCAGCTCTGGCAAGGATGCAGATTGCGGTAAATTTTCTTCTTTCCGCAGTAAGCCTCCTTTGTTCAGCCTCTGGTCCAGGCGCCATCCATTATTTTTCATCCGTTTTATAATCCAAGATACAGTCAAAAGGATTTTCTACAAAGAATATGTGACTATTGACTAACTGTTTGCAGTGTGGAAGTGAAAAAGCCTTTAAAAACTGCCAGACGCTAATACAAATGTGAGGAGATGAACACTGCCTGCATTTTTAACAGATGCAAGTTAGTATTTAAGAGGATAGACTTGCTCGTATTGTATAGGAAGAGGGATCTGGCTGCAAGGTAATAACTCAAGCAGTGGACAAGGAAGAATTAAATCATATTTGTTATAAATTATCAGAGAAACTTGTTCATCTTTTATTAGGCTTGAGAGGTAGAGTGGCTCCAATTGAGAGAATGTATAATTCTGTCTAATAATACACCACATTACTAGAATTACAGCACTTAGACATTTAGTATCAAGTGGTAACTTTTGTTAATCATTTAGTGGCTTCTGGACCATGACTGAGCATTTTAAGTAAGAGGGAAGGTAACATGGTCCCTGTCATACGCCATGAGAGTTTCTCCCCATCCATGCTGTTTGCTGTGATTCTTTTTGATCTGTGTGAAGCACAGTGCTCACATCTGAAAATAATCAAATTAATTTGAGAGAAGATGCATGTTAGCTGAAATGAAGGAGTGAAATGTTGATGCAAAGCTCTCCATGTGTTCATGGCATCCAAAATTAACACCCTTGGTTTGTAAATACATGCAGAGTCGATGAAGACAATAGCACCAATAGAGTTTGAGTACTGCATACTACAGGCTTAGCTTTATGATGGTGGCAGGAGGTTATGGGAATTTGTCCATCCAGATTTCCCACCTTCTATCTCTTACTTCCTTTCTTCCGGCCTCCTGGTACCTACCCACTTCCCTTAGCTCTTCCAGACATAGTTATCAGTAACTTAAACTTACTGTTAAATTCCCTTGGGACCTCTTAATCCAGTGTCTGATATTAAATATCCAGTGCCTGATATTTAATGTTCAGACGCATCGTCCTAACTGGCCAGTTGGTAGGTGGACATGAATGAAAGGTTTTTTCGGTTGTGTTATTTACCAGTAAGAGTTAGATTATGCCCTATTTGTGTATGGTTTGGGCTTTTTACATTAAGAAAAGATTATTTTTTTAAAAATTTTTTTTTTTTTTAGTGTAACTCATTTTGGAGGCAATTTCATTCTTCTCTTCTTGGTGCCCTCTTCTTCAAAAATTTATGAACACCTCACCTCATAAATTTATTTTCTCTGAAAGAAATTATCTGAATTTCTTAAATTTCATAACAAATTCTCTTCTAGGTGGTTACATTCAGGAGTTTTGGAAGCCCTGGGTGCCTGAGGCCATGCCTCTGCGCCCCAGCCTGCCTCCACAGAGCAATTCCCACTCTCTTCTGGCTCCAAACTTGAGGGCAGGGAAGCTGAGTCAGTGCTATGGTACATCTGTGCTAAATAGCCCTCTGGGGAGCAGGATTTGGCCCTGGAGCCATACAGGGGGCACTTCTCCTCTCTTCCCCTCTCTCTCCCACTGTGCTCAGGATCTGACCAGGCCCCCTGCCAGGGTTTGTCTTTCTTTTTGGAGGAGTCTGTTGTCTCTCCTTGTAGGAACCTGCAGTGTTATTCTCTCCTCTGAACTGGAATTGTAGCTCTTCCTCCATGTATCCAGGTGGCTGTTTCTCTTAGTTAATGAATTAGCTTCCCTGAAATCAAATAGCCTCATTTCACTGTGAATGGGCTCATAGGCACAAGAGTAGGTAAAAACATGGCTTGAAGCAGGAAGGCAGGGTATTTGCAAAACCCTTCAGTATTGGCCTAGTTCTGTCCTCTTAAAAAGTGAAATTCATAGAAAATTCATCTGCTTACATGCAAAGGCAATGTTAATATAATGCTAAGAAGATTCTGCAAGATGTACTCACAAAACATATAGAAGGACAGCTAGCACGACAGGATGTTTAAATCAACATTACCTTGGGCTTTGCATATTATGCTCTCATGCTGTATTACTGTGGGTAATTTGTTGTGTGCGGAGTTTAAAGCACTCAGGCTTGGTTCAACCCAGCTATGGCAACAGGAGCTGGTATCACACAGAAGAGCGTATGGGTTAAGAAACATTTGTACTGTGCCTGTGAAAGGAGGTAACTGCAAAATTGGACCACATGTTCCCCACAAGGTTTGTCCTTCTGTGTTAATTCCAAGTTATTTAAGTTATTTTTTTTTGTCTCTATACAGTTCCCAAATAGCTGAAAAGGATGGGGGAATTTGTTTTTACCGTCATTTCTGGTAAACAATACAATAAACAAGTTATTAGTTTAGAAGGCAGGATGTCCAGTTTGAATCCATAATGCCATCCCTAATGGACAGCCTGTGTTACAAGAACATGAATTTAAAGTTGATAAAGTGTCTCTTCACTCCTGTTTCGCTGCTGCTGCTGATGGAGCATGATCTCTCCAGACAGGGCATGGCCAGGGTCTCACTAGCATCCTGCATGTCAGCCTGGGCAAGGAAAGCCTTTTGGGGAGGGCTGTGCATGGCCCACAGGAGTTGTGTGTCAGTATCACTGACGTGGTCTGGTGCACAACTGCGCCTACTTGATTGCTCTCAAAGGAAGGCACGTTTCCCACCCCGACTCCCATACCCCAGTTTGCACAGTTGGCTTTGATCAGGCTTCAAGGTGGGGAACCTAACGAAGGAGGAATGTTTCCACAATCCAGTGCCATATAGCTGGCACAGCTTGTGCTGAGGCTGACGCACATGCCCCATGGCATATTGTCGTGGTGTCACCAGGATGGCTTTGGAGCAAAGGGCCGTGCTGGGGCATTGGTGCAGCCGAGCCTGGGACAGCCTGCGAACTCCACCACCCTTCCTGCAACCTCCTGTTCACCTGGGGCTGCCGTGGTCCAGCACCTGCCTCGGTCACCCTCTGACTGCCACTAACTTCAGCTGACGGACAAGAAAAACTGTGAGAATGTACTAGTGAGAATGCATTAGTAAGACTGCTGCTGCATATTCTCTGATATTGAGGTTCTACTATAATGGGTAGGGAAAAAAGGCTCATAAATATTCAAATTCATTTTTAACTAAGCAACATGACATTTTAGAGGACTGGCTGTGCCTTCTTTTCTGATATCTTTTCAAAAATTGAAAGCCTTCATTGCATTTTATGCAAAGAATAAGAAAATCTTAGTGGAAAGAGGAACTTTTTGCTTCCCTGAAGTACTGTGTTTCCCTAGATTGTCCAAACTATTCCAGGTTTCTTCTTTTTATATAGCTAACACTATTTAAATTCTGCCATAGTATTTGTCCACTCTTGGCATTTCTGTGTCAATATTTGAATTACCTGATTAATGTCATTCCACAGTATGCTAATGAAATGACAGAAAAACAACAAACCTGATGGTAAAAAGCACACCTGTGTATTCTGGATTTGAACCTGAGCTGTGGATGAATCACGCTGTACAGCAGATAGTCATTGCTAAATTGCCAAGTACAAAGATGCATTGTGTGACTCACTCGCTGTGTTTCTACTACCATTATAAACTCTGAGAGCACTTGATGAATAACAGAGAGTCAAGAATGAATTCATCCATGTTTCACTCTGTAACCATCTATTATAAATACTGAGACAAATTCTGCCTCCAGATACACACAGCTCTCATTGAAGCCTGCCCACTGTATTTATTTTTAAAGATGAAAGCACTTCTGTTACTTTCACAGAGGACTTCTGTGACACAGTCCATTGTAAGACTGTGAATATCCTTCTTCAAGAGCTTCAAGTGAAGCAGGGAGTGTCTGCCTGGAACGGGGAATGGGCACTTCAGGGATAACAGCCTCCAAACTGTGGCGGTGGGATAATAACCGTTATGTTCATCCCAGTGATTTTCAGAACCGCATTCCCCATGCTTGGCTCTTGCGTAACCCTCCCTCTCCCTGCCGAGGCTCTGGGCTCCTCTCGTGGGTGACCCAGGGGCTGAGCTGCTGATGCTGATGGGCAGGTTCATTCTGCTCCTGGGGCTTCCTATCAGTTTCAAAGTGCATTGGATTGGTGGGGAAAGCCTTGAGTTAGGATTTGGGTTTTTCTTTGTCCTTTTTTTTTTTTTTTCCCCCTCAGCTTCCTCAGGAGGCAGAGATGAGAATGTCTCCTTTTTTTTCCCCGGAACAGGCTCTGTTCTGTCCTCAGACCCCAAACGTTGGTGGCTTTGGATGTGTGCTACTCACTCCTGTATGGAGGGAGGGAGACGTTTGTCCTGTGGCCTCATGTTTTGGAAAGGCTCTAATCAGAAAATGTTCTCTAGTGTCATGCAATAAACAGATGTAGAGGCAGAGGGTTTTCTCTTTGGTACGTAGGAGATGGTCTTTGCCCAGCTTGGGCTCCCTCCTCCGTAATTACATCAGCTCTTCTGTTATGATTTGAGATGGCTGCATTAAGGCTCTTTCTGTATATGCAGAATGGCTCACTGATGAGTCTCCCATCAGGGTAAAGGAGGAGGGGAAGGCAAAAGGGTGTGGAGTGTGTTTACTATTTCTGTGGTTGATTGAGGCATGTCTCATTGCCACCGAGCTTTGTGATACTGCTCAGCCCACCATTTTCATTACAGCTCAGAGGAAATGCTGGGCTTGAAGTTTCACCTGCTCCTGCAATCTTTATGCCATTAGTTACCCCCAGGGAATGGTGCTGGGTCAGGGTGAGAGCAGACAAAGCTGCGCTTCCCAATACACTGTCGTTTCACCAGGAGGCAAAAGAGTTATTACTCCTTTTTAGAGTGGAACTACAGTTTGAGTCACATATTTATTGTGAATGGAATCTAATTTTCATGATTCACCATTATTTTTTTATTTTAAAGTAGCTTTGAAAGCCATTATTATTAAACGATAATATCCGATCAGAAAGGGGTAGAGTTATCAATTGTGAATGGTTATCTGACAAATAACAATAGCTTTTTGTCATGTTTAGAGGCTTTTCTGTAAACTGACCTGATTCTGTGGAAACCAGGGTTTTTTTCTGGTTTGTTTGTTTGGTTTTTTTTTTTTAAATATCTGCAGAATATATGCACCATCCAGTTTTGTTCCTTCTTTTCTAGACTACTCAACCTCTGTGATATGTGACTGGTTGACTGTGTTCAGCTTACTTCTTTTAGGTGTTGTTTTTGTTGGTTTTGGTTTGTTTTTTTCTCCCAGGGTAAAAAAGGTGGCAAGTGCTTTTGGAAGAAGCCTGCTGGTTTTCACTTTGAAGTAGCTAGCTCAGGTCAAGCCTTTCTCTCCCTGCCAGAGGTTGCCTTATCATCAAAACACAGATTACGATATGTTGTCTTCCTAGGCTTACATATTGAGGAGCTGCTACTACTACATTTTTCTGTGAGGAATAGCCAAGCCAATGGCTTGTGCAGTGGCTTCCTTTCCTTGCTTGGACAAATGAGAGCTAATTAACAGGAGTGAAATACATGTAAAGTAGCAAATAATGATTAGTTTTGTTTATGTATAAATACTAATAGTCATAAGAGACTGTTCCCCACAGGCTGTTTTGGACAAAAGGGAATGAGCGTGAATGTTCATAAAACAGCAAGTAAGAGGGGATATAAATAGGGTCAAATAGCACATATGTTTGGGAATGCAGTCAGTGTTCTCCAGTGTGGTTTCTGTCATGGCTGGCAGCAGATTGCATGTGCCACAGAGAAAAGATCACCCTGCAGTTCGGTGCCCAAAGAGCACTCGCTCTTTGCTACTGCAATGAAAATTGGAACAGCAGCTTCACTTCCTTTAGCAGTTGTGGCATCCTTTCCTTTATCACCCGGGAAGATGGTGTTGCATTATGATGACCGATTCACTTCTTGTTAGGTGGGTCTACATTTAGCTGTAATTAGTGAGTTAAAATCAGATTAACAAAAGGGCAGCCCTCAAGAAACTGGTGCTAATAATTGCAAGGCATATGAGTCAGGGAGGACTTGACCCATAATTTTTACCGCTTGTGCTTTGTTTTGGATTTAAAGCAGTTTGCTCATGCCCAGGACAGACAAGCAGAGACGCTTTTGCATTTAAACCCTCTCTCCTCTGCCAGATGGAAGTTTCCCTGGCAGCGCTGCTGGTAATGTGCCTGTGCTGCGCCCAGTTGCTGTCTCACGGTCAGGGGCACAGTCACCCACTTGGAGCTGATCTCTCCTGCTAATGTTGTTACAGGCCAAGCAGTGAAGGCAAGAAACCATGGCGGAGGATAGGAAAGATGAAGCCAAGGCACCGCACTGGACTTCGGGTCAGCTAACAGAGGCTTCTTCACACCCGCATTCACCTGAAATTAAGGAACAGGGTGGCACAGGTGCTGAACTGGTCAGAAGTGCCAATGGATTTCCCTACCAAGAGGACGAGGAGCCGGGCCTGGGCAGCCACGAGCAGCCGGGGACATATGCTCGGACCAAAGAGAATGGGATCAACGGAGAGCTGTCTGCGGGGGACAGAGAAACCGCAGGTAATGCACCTCAATGCCCTACTACAAAACACGGGGCTCTTCAGACCACTGGATGGTGTTTCTCCAAGGGGAAATGTTAGCTGGGGCCGAGCGTGCCCCATGGGGCATGGGGGAGCTGACATGAGGAAGCATGTGCCTTGGAAGGATGCTAGCTCTTCACAACAAGGGCTGCATCTTCATCTGGGTTTGCACAGCTTGTGTCCTTACCTGGGCAGCGCTCTGAGAAGACTTCGGGAAAGGCGTGACGGTGCCTTAGTGCATCTTGGTAGATGGGACAGGATCACCTCTCTGGTGATGGGAAAACAGGCTGGTGTAGAGCAGCCACTCAGCTCTTCTGGGCTGGGAGGGAGTAGGAAACAGCTCAGGTGCTGTACATGGGTGGCATGTTGCTCTTGCATGCGTTTGTGTGAGCATGAAGGATGGGTTCTCCTGTTATTACTCACAAGTAACAACACCTTCTTGAAGCCACCAGCTATTTACAGAATAATGTGTTTCTTAATCTGACCAGGAATACCACAATTCAGCATCAGCATTTATTCACCCTTGCCCAGGCATATTTCACTGGATACTCACTGGGGCTTTGTCTGTTTGTAAACTATGTTAGGATTTTAGGATTCAGCTTGTTATTTGGGGAAAAAAAAAAAGTGTGACTGTGTCAAAATGAAATATGCAAAGCAAGTTTCCTGTTTTAGAAGTAAATGCTAATTCTCTTGGTGCAGAGTTCCCACTTTAAACCCCAAATGCACAGTGCAAGAAGAATTTCTCTTGTACAGACACAACTGCCCTTGATGCATCCTTCCATGCATGCTAAAGAGATCTTTCTAGCAATGTTTGTTGGCTGTTGACAGCATTTGGAGATGCTATCCATAATTTCTCAGCAGCTAGAGAATTTTAAGGCTATTGAACCCTACAGTTCAATAAGCATTTGTGCTGGAAATGGATCTCTCTGCTAAAATTAAATGGGTTTAAGTGAACACACCGTTGATGATCGTTTGGGGGGATGATAACAAGGTCTTGTCTCCGTGCTGTAACCCAACTTTGTGCTATGCTTAGCCAGCAAATAAGCAGGAGCAGGTGTGCAAGGAATCACAGCAGTAAGATGCTGCGATTCTTAGGGGCTGGTGTGGACAGCGGGGAGATTGAGTGCATTTCTCATCTTTGCCACAGATTTTTCACACAATCATGGACAAGTCCCATCCATACATGCGCAGAAGTGGGAATAACTTTTCAGGATGAAGAGGAATTTCCTGTCCTTGGAAAGGGAGGAGAGAAATGCTCTTCTTGGGCTCTCTCAAGCTCAGGTTCTGAGTGGTGGTCAGTGTCTGAGAGAGGCTTGAACATTTAATTGAGGAATTTGCAGCTAGTGGGTGAGATGAGGCAGGAACCCACTGCTCCCTACCAGCAGGCATTATAGTATTGTATTTTCACATTGCTTTTTGAGGCAAAGAGTTAAACAGCAGAACAAGAAAAAATGAAGCAGTATGATCTAGGGCAGGAAGTGGGACTGGGGACAGACACTTGGCCAAGGGAACGAGACTACTCTTGATCTGGATGAAGTTTGCTTTGATCACCAGTTTGTGGCCTCATTTCCTCCTCCCCTGTCTTTTTCTTACCGTCTGCTTAGATTGCAAGATCTCTGTTGTGGGGACTTACTGTCGATACATACAGTTTTTGTTTGGGAGTCTTAATATAGCTTATCTTGTGACATCTTTTTTTGTCCTTGAACACCAGAAAAGTCCCTAAAACTGCTTACCTTCATGCATGAAGTCCTAGCTTTCTGGAAACTTGTGCACTGCACATTCACACACTGGCTAAGACTGTATTTAATTAATGCAACATAAACTGTCTTAGGATACTTAAGATATATTTTTAATAATTTTTCTTTTTTTGAAGGAGAAGCCTGTTGGCAACTTACTGTGGTAATAGAAAGGGACCGGGCTGTGTCTTGCCATTTTACACAAGTATTTACTAGCTGAATGTGCTTAATGCATTGTGAAGCAGGAAGTTTAAGGTGGAATTTTGGTGTTCGATTCAGAGTTTGATATTGAAATCAGGATTGCCATTCTCCACCAAATTCAGTCATCTTTGCTGTGTTTGTCTGCTTGTAAATCTTACCTGCAGTGGGGTGTTATATCAGGTAGGGTTTTTAAATGCCACTTTGATACACATAATTACCAATAATGTGAATAATTTAATCATTTGTAGTAGCTTACTGACTCCAAACAGCTGAGAAGAAAATGCACAGGAAGCCAAGGTTGATGGAGATAATTAAGCCAAACTGTGGATTTGAGTGGATTTACAGGGATTTTATTTTCCCTGGTGCAAGTCGAGCACCATAACCTAGGAAAATCTCTGTCTTCTCAGCCTTCGTGTTGGAATCCTAAATCCCCAGCAACTGCATCAACGAGCTCATCTGCAGTGGAGCACTAGTATAAACAGGGCATTTCCCAGGCAGCCACCCACTGTGCTATCCCTGCTGATGAGAACTCAGTTAGATTTTAAGGCATTTCACCTAAGGAAGCTCTCCAGCACCTGACTGACCCAGGAGCTGGGATTTAGTCATGAAATGGACCTCTCCTAGGGAGGGGTATTCTGCAGCAGTGCACTAGTTCCTTTGGGCTACAGCAAAACAGCAGGGCTCGTGCTGTAAAATCTGAGGGCTGTGTGTTAAGGAAAAGGTTAGAGTCAGGCCACCAAGACAAAGGCACCTTATGTCAACGCTGATGCAGAAGCAAGGGGTGGTAATGGGGGAGGAAATAACAGTTCTTGCCAAAATGCATCCAATCCATCACTGCAAGTGACATTTTTAGGTTTGCACAGTTAAAATTTGCCTTCCTGTATATATGTGTTTCTCTCTCTCTTGGCATCTGTCTAAGAGTTATTGAGTCTGACCTCAATTTTGGAATCCTCTGAATCTGGCTGTTGTGTTGCCTTTGATTGATCTGTCTCGGTATCGCGCTGGTAATGGCTGCATTATGGAGACACATCAATACCCTCCTTTCAAATGGACTGATGGGAACGTGGGAGAGTGCACAGCGCTGTGGACAGGGCAGCCTCAGGGCCTGATCTGGCATCCACTGAAGTCACAGGCAAATATGTGAGAGAGAATAGGCTGGGTTTTTTGGCATAGCGCGTAGGAAGCTCTTACGGATGTGATGTAAGTAAGGACAGTAAAGCAGTTATTCTTTTTTATATGTATTTGTGTGTGTGTGTGTGTGTATATATATATATTTGTATGTATACTTGGGCTGCCCCTGGCAGACGAGCTCAGCCCTGCTCCGTCCTCAGCCCCATGTCTCTGCCAGCCAGAGGTCCCATGCTACTCCTGAGGAGCTCTTGAAGAAACCTTGCCTTTGGGGTGGTCTGCAGCATGCCACAGCCTGAGATCCACTGAGTTTCAATGTGCTCTCCCTGATCCATGCCTGTCCATGTCCTTTCTCACCTGCAGACTCACATAGTGTCTTTGGTGAGGATTTTGGAAGTACTAAGAGGGGAGGATGAGATCTGTAGCTCTTGTGAAGGCGAACATTTTCACATCACATGAGCTGTGTGCTGCAAAGGAGGCGTGATAGAGTAATCTTCAGAAACTCACTCTGAAGTGGGCTGATGTGGAAAGTTTTGGATTGGATCCCATGGTAGAGCGCAGGATGTGTTTGACTTATAATGAAATATGAGAGTGGCAGCCTTTTTTTTTTTTTTTTTTTTTAAAAGGTTGGTGCACCAAACG
>VYXH01010729.1:75132-87881 GCA_013397275.1 Burhinus bistriatus | reverse complement strand
TGCTTACTGAAAAGTCGTGGTCAACTAACTGGAAGGAAGTGCAGAGGAGCATTACAGGTGTGCTGCAGCATTCTCTGGGAACCAGCAATTCAGCACAATCCATCGTATTTGACTTGCAAGGAACATCATGCTGCAAAGGTTTGGTTTTTTACACTTAAAATGCATTTATTTTTCTTTTCAGTAATATAATGACTAACCTGTCAAATTTATATAATTAGAGGTAAAAGTAGTTAGATGTATTGTGAAGCATCTTCTACAATATGCCTTTATGTACAATGACTCAGCTGATTGAGTGCTTTCTTCATTATATGCCAAATTCAGATTTATAATTGGAGGGGGTTTGGATTAGCCACACAGTTATTTGATGAATTATTTTTTTGACAGATGAAGGGAAAGCATTTCCTGAAATCCTATTACCAGAGCATCAGGACAGTGGCTCTGTCCTGGTGTCAGTCAATGTTAAGGACAGTAACGCATCCTGCCAGAGTGACAAACAGAGCCCTTCATTAATTGACAGGGTACCCAAACCATGTGGGATGCAAAGAGACTGCTGGAAAATTGTAGCAGACTTCCTGACACAGCATAGAGGACCGACTGCAGGTTGAGCACTCCTGCCATGGTTTTTCGGAGCCCTTGAGTCATGGGAAAGGTGGCTGAGAGGGAGCCCATGACAGATAAACAAGAGAGGCCAGGATTTTTGATGGCTGGGGGGACCCAGAGACAGAAAGAGGGGGGAGCTCTAGACCCGTGAAGAGGAATGAAGAAGTGGCAGTATTGAGCTGAAGGAAGAGTGAGGGGCTGAGGAATGTTGGGGGAGCAGACCCAGCAGTGGGAGAGCTATGAGAGGTGAGGGGCAGAGAGCTGGTGAGATGAAAGCTGTGAGGGAGCAAAACAGGGGTAGGAAGTGGGCAGGAACAACCGAGGAGAAAAGTGGGAAGGGGCAAATCACATTACGGCCTTGAATGTAATTTATCCTAATTCAGCCATTTCTTTTAGGCTTTGTTTAGCCAGGCGAAATGAGCAATTGCAACAAGTCTATTCCTGTGACCAGCTACTCTTTAAATAAGTGTATTTAAATAAGCTGCAGGGAATATCAGCGTGAAAGACTGAACTGGCATAGCCATCAAATACTTGAGCAGAGCTAGGGAGTACCTTTAGGTTGGCTGTGCAAAAAAAAACATGTTGAAGACAGGGATTGTGCTTGTTTCAGCCACCTGGCAGTGTGTCAAGGAAACAGTCTGTAGCTCGTCATCTTCCATAGCCTTGCCTTCTAGTAGCCAGCCTCTAGGTAATGAGGATCTTGTTTGCGGCCCTCACCACCACTGCTCTGTTAGAAAATCACCACGACGCTTAGTTCTGCGGGCTCAGGGTACTCAGCCCACGAGGGCTGGGACTGGAGCTGCGATGGCAGGTTGTGCAGGGGCAGGAATGCAACTTTGTGCATGGGGTCAGTAAACATGATAGCCTCTCCAGGCTGAAACTGCACCAAGTCATCACTTGGTCCCATGGTGTGTTAATGGCTTTTCCCTCTCTAGTGACTTCTCATTTAATCTCCTTTTCCTTTGTGTGTCTTTCTGCTTCTTTCTCTGTTGCCATACAAGTGATAATACTAAGATGGCACTGCCAGTAAACATACAATCGGGCCTTTTTAGTTTTTCTTTCCAACAGGGCTGCTTTGTCAGAGCTTTCCTTTTCATTTGACTGTTTTCACTGGTTGTCTTGCTGCTGCCCAAGCCCTCCTGGAGTTACCAGAGCCCCCGCACAAATTCCCTGAATGCCCGTTCCCCAAAGGAGCCTCTGAACCTTGCTGTCAGTGTGCATTTTCAACAAGCTGTATGTCTCAAGCAACACAGACAAAATGCACAGAGGGATGCAGAATCAGTGGTGTTCAAAGGTGAATCTGATTGCTGTGTTTGTCCCGTTTCAGTTGTTTATTTTGCAAAGGTGGAAGAATGGATCTTACCATGTCATTGATGGCTCCCATGGGAAAGAAGCTGTTAATTAGGCATTTTGACTTATCTTTTTCCAGGAAATGTGACAGTGTTTACTGTGCACCATCTTCTTTGCCAATTTAGATACAGGCAAACATACCAGACTTCTGAAACTTTTCTTCTCAGTGTTAGGAGTAATACAAGTGTCATTTTCAGGGAGACATTATTGGAATATTTTAGACATCTTCAAATTACGTTGCTGAAGAGAGCATAGGTGGAGACAGCAGAGCCTCTTTGGGGCACTTGTAGAAAACATTATTTCTAATGTTCTCTGTTAAGCTTGCTGTAGAAATCCTTCTCAGTTGTTCTTCTGCAGAGGACCAGGAATGAGGCCAGAGAAACTCTCATCTTTTCACATGCATCACCTACACCCAGCTATCTTCTCCCCGACTCTGAATATTCACTAACTACTGCAGAGACCAGTCTCTGCAGGTTTTCCTGTGACTGGCACTATCAGTCACTAAATCCAGTACGACATCGCAGTTCGTCCAACCCTAACCTCTTTGAGGGACTGGCTCTGCCCTCCCACCTGCTCTTGGGACTTCAGAAATCGGTCAGTCCATGACTGAAATGTATTGGCAGGAGCTGGAGGGTCTGGCACAGTTTGGGGCAGTACAAGCATGCAAAAATTACTGCCTGAAAGGGAGTGGGTTGAGATAACCCAGCATGCAGGTGCCATTGACTTCCACGACTGGGAGTCAAGACATCCAGAGAAGTTTAGCCATCAGTCTCTTTTAACCCTAAAGCTCTTCTGAAAATGTCAGTGTGCAGTTCAGATTCGCTTTTGAAAACTGTATCTCAAACCAGGTGCAGTAACACCATCCGAGTCAACTGCTGCATTGTGCCATTTCAGCATTGAATCTGGCCAAGAAAAGGCATCAACCAACCATTTCCTTTAGGCTCCCTGTTGGTGTTTTGATTCACTTTGGTGTTTTCTTGTTACAGTATGAGCATGCATTGTAAGAGGGCATTTCATAAGCAGCTGTGCTTCCTTAAGGAGTAAGAGTGAAACGGCTGTGAGTGTGTTGGCCTGGCAACCAGTGCTCACTTAGTGCCGTCAGTGTTCCCAGAAAACGTAATGGATAACAACCTCAGAGATGCAACAAGGAGCAATGAGGCTGGGATATGGAGGAAATGTCTTTCCTAACGTCTTGTTCCAACCACACCAGTAATTCAGATTGTGTGCCATGAGCGCTGTTTATCAGAGTTGCCTTTTGAAAACATCTGCAGCTGTTCTTGAGGGGCTGCTGTAGCCAGGATAGCTATTGCTGCTGAATATCCCATCAAATACAGAACGCACCCTGGGAGTTTTGCCTCCCCTTTTTGTGGACAAAAATTTGCCCTTTGTCTGTTCACCTCTGGCCTTCCTCCAATCCATGTTTGGCTGCCTGCTCTGGTGGGGACTGTAAATGCAGACTTTTCTGTTTCTGTGGGCCAGATCTTGACCATCCAGTACTGGCGTTAGCTGAGTGACTGGTAGGGCAGTTGTGTCCAGAGGCCACGTTCTAAATGGTGGCCAGTTGTGTTGGAGTCCTTTTCAGCATATAGTAGGATACAGCTTGTGCATTTATGAACTACATAAAATAGACAAGGCTTGTAAAAGCCAGGAGAAGAGGCAGACAGGTGTGAAGAGAGCTACCCCACATCACGCAGGAGGGCTGTGGCAGAGCCGCAAGCAGGTGGCACAGCCCGGTGCAGGGCTGTGTGCTGCCTCTCTGCAGGCTCCTGCCCTCTGGGCTTGGCTCAGCTCTGCCCTTTGCAGACAGGTGAAGCTGGAGCGCTCCAATGGCTCTTCCCTGTCATGTCTGAAGGGAAGCCATCATGGTCTCTATCCCCAGGATGGCAGCATGGAGGACATGCAGGAGCACTGGGCAATATTTGGCAGTGGGTAGTGGTCTTTGCAATTGCAGCTGGAAGGTGGTATTGCCGGGGACTGTGCCAGCATATAATTTTCCATTCCAGTTTTGATCTGAGGGCAGGAAGATTTGGAGGAAGGTTCATTACGAAACAACAGAGCCTTGTTTTGCAGACACACTGCTGCTGTTGTTTCGGGCAGAGCTGAAATGGCATCTTCTTCTCCAAAGTCACCTTGAAAGAGAAGCAACAGGTTCTTAGGTGACAGCCTGGGACATGCTGGTGGGCATTGCCTGCATTTCCTGGCCCCTCGCCCTGTGCGCAGGCAATTATCAGCTGTCAGGGTCTCACACACTGTGGAGCAGAAGAGCCCAGAGCCACAATCATTAACCCACTCAGCCCCATGCTTCGCAAATCCCTTTCTCTCCTTTCCCCATTGCGGATTCTCATATGTGTGGCTTGGTACGCTTTCCAGCCCTGACGAACCACAGGTTAGCCCAGCGCAAGGCATAGCTCCCTGCCGTCCCCAGGGTGCGTCTGATGGAGGCAGGTCCTCCCAGCATGCAGGCTGGACATCAGCCCTTCCACATGCAGCTGGGTGTGGGTTTAACCTTTGGCAGAGAGGAGGTAGGTACCATCAGATCACCTACAAAAATAAGAGTCGCACAGTCAGTCTGCTGCTCCTGCGAGGAGTGCCAGGCATTGCTGGTTTCTTTTTTCTATGTTGCCATGCCAACACATCCCTGTGTGGAGTGAGATCTCTTTTTAAGCTCCACTGAGAGAAAGTATGTAGCCTGGGAGCTTATTTAGCATTCAGGAGTGCACAGCCTCTCTGTAACGGCTCTGAGCCACAGCCAGGGTGTCTGACAAAGGAAAAGAGGATTTAAGTTTTTTTTTCTTTCTCCTCTAGCATTTGCTTCTCAATGTTAAGAGAGGGTATATGAGGAGAGAGACTGGAAGCACTTTGCAATGGGGACCTCATTCTGCTGTCCTCACTGAGGCACAACTTTCATGGAAATGAAAAGAAAATATTACTTTGGGGAGTATTTATGGTGCAAAATACGTGTGTGAGATATACATGTATACACACAAATTTCTTGGTTCAACTAACCCTGATGAGCTACTCTGTATTAAAATTGGAAAGCAAAAGCAATCTGAGTTTTAATTTGAGAGGAACTCAAAGGAAAGATTAGAAGGAAGCCAGGGACAAACCCCCTGTCCTTGTCTTCCCTGCTGTTTTAGTCTGTGAGGTTACAATATAGAGAAAGAAGTCATCTCTTCTTGTGCCATATTCATATCCTGAGTAAGGACAGCAAAACCTAGTGTGTACTGGTGTTTTGGTTTGGGTTTTTCCATTTTGTGGAGCTGCTACTGGTAGATTTAACTGCTCACTTTAAATTAAGTCCTTATAATGATGATAAATACAGGTTTGCTTGCCTTTGCCAGCTGAAGGGGTGGAAATCAGCATAAAGCAGCTGGCATTGGCTGGCAGATGAGCATGGATAATCCAGTGCCTGTCCTTACCAGCTGTGAAAAGGTTGATCAGGAAATTCAAAGGCAAGGCTCAAAGTGAAACTACGTGCTGGTATTGACTCTGTCATTTGTTCCTGGGGAGATACTGAACAAAACATTTATGTTTTCCTGTGCTGTTTCACAGACTGACTGCAGAGCGGAGTCAGTGGTGCTTGGAAAACCCATTCTGAGGTGGTGGTTTAGAAATGCAGTCTTGACTGGTTTTTGGGGTTATTACTGAGGCATTCCTCATGACATGCAAAAAGCGCAGGAAACTCAAGGCCCACCCCGGCTGTGTATATTAGATCACGTGAATGAGCCCTTTTTCTATGTGTGGAAAATACCTGGTCAAAAATTTAATACTTTAATTGCATGCAGTATATGGAAAAAATAACGGAGAGATATCATTATCTCCAAGGCAGGAAAACCTGTTAGCTGCTTCCCAGAGAGTCATTTTCACTCAGGACTGCGTAGATTGAATACTTCATGGAAATCAGTTTCACTTGGAGGCACTATATATTTTGGGAGGGGAAAATAAACCACAGATATTTCACTTTTTTGTTCCTGTTTCTTTCCTTGACTCTAATTCATATTGATATATGACCAGTTTGGTACAGCTCCCACCAACTCATGTAGCCTATGGCCGTTACGATAAAACTAATTTACAGTCTGGTCCGCTGTCCATGCAGCCCATGCATCTGGCAAGACAGATACATAATAAAGAAGAGCAGAAGTATCAGCTGCCAGTGCCGCATAGATGTGGCAGTCTTGACGATGTACCAAAACTGTTTTCATCCATAGCCTTGCATCACATATGAGAGAAGGAAGAGGCTTCAGCTGTGACCATTGCTTTTTACCCCAAAGCCAGGGTATGTGCCAAATCCAGGGTAACGCAGCCTGTGCAGGTTCTTGGTGAGCTGTAAAGTGAGAGGGCTTAGCTGTTCCTGTCCGTGAGCTGTTTTCTCTTTCCTTTCACTGTCATCCTTTCTTTCTATTTAAGAACATATTGTCCTTCTAAACAATTGCTCTGTCAGCTCTTCCTTCTTTCCCTCTTTTTTCTCATTTGTGTTGCCTCTGGCTGGTTTTTCTCTTGTTCTATGTACTCCCAGCTTTATCCCAACCATCCAGTGTAGCTCCTGTGTGACCTTGAATTTCCACAGCCGCTCCTCATTTTCAGTATGCTTGAGAGCTCTGCCTCTGGATGCAAACGTCGCCTGGAGGCTGCAGTGACCCAAACCCTGGTCTTAGCTCTCCCCACAGCACCCAGATGTCCCTGGCACCATGGCTGCAGAAGTTTGCAGGTGTTTAAGTGCCCAAAGAAGACAGCTCTGTCAGAAAAAGTGGAAGAGGTAGTTCAGAGGATGCACTGAGGGCTTTTATGTGCATCTCTTGCATCTCCCTTCTGCAAGAGTAGGTGTACGTTTCTGTTTGCTAATCACTTCGCACACTTAGAGTGTGAACCAGTAGTCTCCAAGGGTGGGCAGGCAGTGGATGGGAGAAGGCTGTGTGAGCAGTCAGGGATGAGTCCCAGTCAGAGATGGTGACCTGGCAGAAATGAGGCTTCCTTTGACTGGCGTAGTGCCAGAAGAGAGGGGGAGAGATGGCAGAACTGCTGAGCAGGGCTGAGAACTGCTCTGAAAGTCCATCCATGTCATGACCTCCACAGGACTCGGTTAATTTGTGTGTGATGCAGGAACTGTTCTGCTCTGCTTGTCTGTGGGAACACTCTCACATGCTCGTTTATAAGTATACAACACCGTTCCTCAGAGTTGGCAGGAGAAAGACATCTGTCTTGGTAGAGGTGTGGGGCTAGACTGGGAAGAGATTAGCGATGCAGCAGTTGCTGCATTGCAGAGCTAGCTGGTTAATCAGGGATGGACTGGAAGCATGAGCCCTGGGGTGTAAAGGGCACGGTATTGCTGCATCTTATGTGTCACCGTATGCCCTGACAGACTGAACCAAAATTCGGTTGCATTGACAGAATAATCTTCAGTCCTTCTGACCAGGCATGACTAGAAATCCCACACAACACGTGCACAGGTTAATGTCAATTTTAAACTTAAATTCAGCAGAGTTTGTATAGCATATTTTGAATTATTTTTTAAAAAGATCACAGGAAACACTGTAAAAAGTGTTTAGAATCAGCTCAAAAGGAGCTAAAAATTAACTTTAAGGGACATGTCACCTCCTGCTCTAGGTGGCTGGGCCTCCATTGACTTCTGTGGGGGTTCTTAAAAATCTGTTTGTTTAAAGTCTTAACTTGTACTGAAGTTCAAAACAAATATTGATTTAGAAGTGAATTACCTGTTACGTGTATTTACTCACACTCAGAGGATTAAATATCTGGTGCTTTGTTTTGAAGCCAAAGTGCTTTCTTCTGCATGAGTCCTAAGGAATTCATGTTTTAATGAAAGCTAGATACAGCTGCTTCGTATGTGTGAGTGATGTTTTCAGCTGATACCAAATCCTGGGAAAGGCAGTTGGACCTCACTGAGGGTCTGGTGTTGGTCTGCTTCGGTATCGCATGTTAGCTGTGAATTGTGTTGCTGATGCATCAAACAAAACAGAACCAATTAGCTTTTCCCGCCTCTGACTTGGCTGGAAATGCTGACAGTAGTAAATATTTTGTTCCAGGCAGCAGACTTAAGAAGATGCGACTCGGGGGATGCACAGGGAGCAAGTATTTGCAGTAATGAGAGCTTGTTTTAAAAGCATTGCTTTATTGTACTGACATTTGTATGACTCCTTTTTAAAAGACTTTCATATTTCAAGGAAAGGGGGGGCGTGAGGACTGATCCCTTGGTGTTTTGTTTTACAGCATGGCAGAGGCCTCTGCTTAATGAGCGTATACTGGGGTGTTGAGGAGCTGGAGGAGGGGGCTCACTGGAGATGTCAGGATTGCTCCTGGCTCCTAGCATGAGTCGTTTCAGATTTTGCCACTTGAGTGCCTTGGAGATTTGGACTGTCTGTCCAGCTCTCTTGCTGAAGAAGGTGATTAGGAAAACGCAGTCAGGCCAATGGAGCTGAAGTACACGCAGAAAGTGTGGAAGTGGCCTGAGGACAGGCAGCCCAACTCCTGGGCTGCTGCTTCCCCAAGCGCTGCAGAGCAACCAGGGATGCACAGAGAAGCCACCCCTCCAGCCTCCCTGATTGTGCCAGAGCACTACCAGTCCAGCACAGCTCAGCTGCAGCCAGGACACCGGTTTTGCACCAGATTTACTCTGTTATAAAGCAGATATGTTAAGGGGCTGGATAATGGCAATTCAGATTTATAATCTTGAGTTTAAGGACAAGGTAGGGAGGGGCTGTTGAATACATGAAGTACCCCAAAACACAGAGGTGCAAGCCATTTGCTGTGGGGCACACCAGGGCACGAAGCTGCTGTCGGGTATCCAGCTATAGCTCCCTTGGACACGCTCTTCATATAGTCACTGCAATACATCCTTCCCCAAAGGCAGTCTGAATGTTCATACCTTTCAGTTTCAATGCATTAAATGATCAAAGCTTGCTCTTTCCCAAAACACAAGCCTTTTCTGACCTGTTCAGTTGGTTAGCTGGTCAATCCTGGTGATTAAATTAATCTGTCACTATCCTCATTGATGCTACAGTAGCTTAAAGTCAATGAATTTATTAGGGAAATGATACTTGTCAGTTGTGTTGTGGTTTCATTTAATTTAAAAGCTGATGTTCCCATTATTTTCCTTCATACCTCCTGCCAATTACTGTTGATATTGCCAACATCCAGATCAAGGACCTACTTACAGCAAAATATTTACATTCACAAAAGCCATTTGAGAGCAAATATTTGAATTCTGTAAAGCTGTGTTACTGCTTTTTTCTTCAATCGCAAGCACTAACCTGTTGGCATTATTTGGGTTTTATATAACTTATTCATACTGCTTTGATTGCTGCTGTGCATTTCTCTTTTAACCTGAGTGAAAAAGGCAGTACTTAAAGTTGCCACAATCCCAGAAATAAAGTCCAAGATTGTGTCTTTGGTTTTTCCATCAGAAATGTCACTGGGTGAAGCCCAGGTCTTTTTTCCCCAGCATTTCAGCAGTCTTGACTCAAACATGAGTCGTCCAGCAGCTTCCAGGAGAGCTGAGTGCGAATTCAGGACCTGTCCTTAGGGGACTGGCTAATGCCTCTAAACAAATCGAATAGCTATTTGGTTTGTAGCGCTGCTGCACTCAGAATTGCAGTACCCCAGCAGGGAAAAAATCCATAGGTCCTGTTTGCTTTTCAGATTGTCAAAGATAGCAAATAGCCACTTTGTATCTTTCCTTTCTGCAGGAATATATTGGGAGTATTTTGCCTCACTAAGCAGCACAGGTTGCTCTGTGCTTTTGTTGTTGACTCGATTCCACTGTGCCAACAATTAGTGCTGGTTACCTTGGAAACTGCTCTGCACCCCACGGAGGATTTTGACAGGCACATTTTGACTGAAATTGCTTTGTTTTCCCAATTCTGCAGGCACACATGTAGCTAATCCTTTTTCTGTGCTCTGCCTGTATTCCTTCCCTAAAATGTAGCAAAATTAGTGCAACATATTATCTGTTTGCATCTTTCTTTATCCCTGTTTCAGCCTCAATGCTCGAGGAGTGTTAATTACCCTTTGTTTTAACTGAGCTCACTGTTAATTTTCTTGGTAGGTGTCTGAGGGGTGACATTGTGAATGCATGTGAAGTTTTGACACAATTTTCAATCTCCTCCTCTCCATCCCTCCATCCTGTCATCCCTTTTCTTTGGTTTTCTCCTGGAGCATTTGCTGTGCTGTGTGGTTCCAGCACGCTGAACTTTGTTTATCCCTAAGTTCTGCTTTACAGAGACCAGATGGCATCTTCCATGGCTATGGCAAACTCTAGATCTGCTGCCACCATAGTGGTATCAGGTAGAGCTGTTGCTAGAAAAAGTAGGGGGTGATGCTGCTCCATTCTGGGAAGAGTGTCCCAGTAAAATTGCGGGGATGTGAAATGCTTTTTCTTTATAGGAGGAGCTGTGCCTGTTACTGTGAAATGGATGCCCAGGTGGGAAGCAGTGATAGGTGGGCCGAGCGGTAGTAAAGAAACACAGGTGACTACAGTCAGCAAAGGAGAAGAGCTAGGGAGACAAACTGCTCTGACTGGGGCAACTCTGGCCTGAGAGATCACTGACACTGTTATGTGAGCTGACGAGCCAGCCATTCCCGGGGACGAGCTGCACCAGCCCTGGTTCCTCTGCTGGCAGGATCCATGCAGCAGCACCAGGGTATGTACCTGCAGGGCAGGAAGAGGCCATGAGCTGTGCCCATAGGAAGTTTCTCCTGTCAAAAGCAATCCTCACAATAATAATACAGCATTGCATAGAGGAGTAGGAGAGAGAGAGAAGACAAAAGGTACTGCTGGATGAGGGCTGTCGGAGGCAAATATCTGAACCTGAGCAGTTGTACCTAGGAAGTGGTGTTCATAGCAAACTCAGTTCCTCAACAGGCTGAGCCTGAGGTTGTGCTAGGCTGGAAGGAAAACCATTAAAAAGGGCACAAAGGGAGCAGACACCACACATCACATCAGTCACCAAGGGAAGTTGCTCCACAGCTGACCCAACCCATAGCGGAGCACCAGGTCTTTCGGCACATAGAGGGTTTTCCTGAGGTAGGGAAATGCCCGGGCAGCAGAGAGACCCACCAGGAGCTGGTAGCTCTGGCAGGAGATGCTGACAAGGCCTGGGCATTGCCAGAGCAACCGCAACATCCCACACACCTATAAAAAGCAGCCTCGGGAGCACGAGCGACCAGGAGTGTGGCCAACAGAGCGGGCAAATAGGGCATGTGTCAGCTGGGGTATGGCATGGCAGTTTGCACAGAAGGGTGTGCAGGAAGGGTGTAGTCACCCTACCACCTCAAGAGGTCAGTTCGGTCAGTGGTCGTCACCCTCTCAGAAGGACCTTGACTATAGTATCCACCTGGTGGAAAGCCATGTCCTCTGCACTCAACAGAATGGATGTGGCAACCTAGAGAGAGCTCCCACGAAAACGTGCAGCCACCCAGGTCTCAGGCTGCAGGGCTTGCCAGAGCCTTCTGCTGGTAACCTTGCTTAATGGCCCCTGGTTGAGTCTCCATCAGTGAAGTGGGGCTCAGGTGTGTGAAAGAAGTGTCTGGATGATGCCTACTGCAGTTTAAACATCTGGGCCGGAGCAAGCTGGGGTGGGGATTGGGCAGCTGTTATGCCCTTGGGTGTGCTTATGGGGAGGGCAGCAACTTTTGGAGGCAGAGGAAAGGCTGCAGCTCCCCATACCATCAGCAGCTGATTCAGCATCCCCTGGGCATCCCAGTACTCTGAAAGGGTTTGTGTCCCTGAGTTAGCTGTGGGCAGGGAGATTCCAGATGTCCTGATTTGGTATGCTGGGAGCTGGGATTTGTAGAATTGGGCTGACTGCCAAAACCAGCAGTAGAGAGTGCTTACTTGTTTGAGTTTTAACTTTGGTTTAAATTAGCCTAGTGCCCAAGACAGGTGCCTGCCCTCTCAGCAGGGCTGAGTCCTCTGTTGCTGCCGGAGAGCAGCCATGGCACTAGTGGCAACTGGGCAGACTTGACCTGACAGCCCCGTTGGAGCTTGGTCTGAAGTGACAACCTTTAAGGGAGTCACCATCCCTGTGTGTTATCTCCTGGCCTCTTGGCTCAGCCTGCTCATTGTCAAGGGGCTTTTGAAAGCTCATGCTGAAGATCTTTCACTATGTCTCCTCTCCATTATAGACATCACGTTTGAGGACCACCTGTACTTTTGAGTACCACATTCCCTGAAATCAAACTGGGAGACTCCGTGTGTGTCCTGTATCATGAGCAGCTGACATCTTGGTAAAAAGGAGCAGCATTTTACTCTCTGCAAAATGCAGAGGAAAGCTATGTTGCCGTTCTTTGCTGCGCTGGAGTCTTATGTGAAGCCAAGGTCGTTAAGAAACATGTATTTGGTGTTACTTGTCATTTGTTAGTGCCATTCTTGTGGCACAAAGTACAGTCAGAGAATGTTTACCTGCTTAAAGAGAGGGAAAATAAATCTCTACAAGCAAAACTACCTCTAGTGAATCCAGAGCTTTTAGGCTGTGAAGAATTTGCCTGGCATCCAGGCTGGCTAACTCTCCTTTATCTTTTTTTGTTCTTTATCATTAGGCTTCCTTGAACTTCAACTGAACCATGAAGAGTCTCAATAGCTGCCCTGTGAGGATTTGACTTACCCATTGGATCTGCTATTTATATTGTCCATTAGTACAAAAATGTCTGTCCTTTTGCAGCAGTCGTGTATAGCAAAAGCATTGCTTTTCTGGCAAACTGCCCATGTCTCCCATGTCACCCAAAATATCCATTAACAGAGTGTTCAGAAGTCAGCCTTCCTTAATTAAAAATAACCAGCCAAAAAA
>VYXH01010729.1:53548-75126 GCA_013397275.1 Burhinus bistriatus | reverse complement strand
AACCACACAAAAAAAAAAAAAAAAAGAAACCCAAACCCCAGAGGCCATTTGTACTTTTATTTACTTATTTTGCATAGCTTGCAATTGAAATTTCTGTTTTTCAGGAGGCAACCTTTCACCCCCAGCCATATCTCCCTGTGGAACATAGTCTTTGTCCCAAGCAAATTAAATCAGGAAGAGAGCTGAGAGGGTGGGAACTGTCTTCCAGCCTTGGACAGCCCATTTGCACCCCAGAACCAAGCTGGATGTGAACAAGTATAAATTCTGTAACAAAGGAGACCATTTTTAGTAGGGATTTGTCTTACCTTCCTGGGAGAAGGCTTGCAGTAGTTTGGGTGATGGAGAGCAGGTGACCAAGTGAGTTTCCTTTGGATATGCTCCAGGGTACTAAATCTGGTATACATTTACATATTCTATATCTGAAGAATTACTTGGAACCTTTTCTTAAAATTTTCATGTGAAAATAAGGTTAAAAAATTGATTCTCCTAACAGTCTTCCTAATTGAGTCTTGATTTGTTCATCTGAGCTAACAGTACAGGCTTGATGATGTTACTTTTGTCAGTAGTGTTGTGATTAGTAGATTCATGGAAATTTTGACAGTGGCGTCATGTGTCACATCTTCCAGGCATAAAGTGGTGGTGGCAATCAGCATGGTGTCCTCTGGACCTGTGTTACTCTGTGAAGCTCTATGTCTTTCTCCATGTTCACCAAAGCTGTCAGGGCCATACTCTTTCCTGTTCTGAAAAAGCAGAATCTGAACAGGGATATGCCAAGTATCAAATAACGCTTTATGGAAGAGCGGTTTGTTTCCCACCCATGTGTCTCACCCGTGCAAAGTGCGGCAGCATGCCGGCTGCATGGCGTGGCGTGGGAGGGGGCACAACATGTCTGCAGGATGGGCAAAGCTGCAGGTTCGTTCTCCCGGTTTTCTCCAATGTCGCTTGTGCTTTGCAGTCTGTGTGTGACTCACAACACAGGGAATTGTCAGGACCTGTAATGATTCCCAGGGACTGTTTGTGTCCAGTCCACTGTTCTGGAACAGCAGCACCATGTGACAGTCTGGGAGGGTCTGGGAGGTATCTGTTCATGGTTCTCACAAGAGGAACGAACCAAGAGGTGCCAAAGAGCACCCCCAGCATCTGGCAGGCATGGAAGCAGGACGAATTTGAAAAGCCCCAAAATGAGGTGCAGGCCCCTGAAAGGCATCTGGGAAGATTGATGGGCTTTAAATCAATATCCCTGTTGTTTGGTTCACGGGACTAGCCACATGCATGACTTGATTTATGGGGTTATGGTGCTCGATTAGATCTACTTAACAACAAAGTGGAGTTTCATCTCATACTAGGGGCAGGTTGTTGAACAGAGGGACAGGGAACAAGAACTGCCATTCGCAGTCTCCTGCTAATACAGGCATCTATATCATATGTAGTCCCTTTCGTAAATACATCGAGCTCCACTCAAAATGAGTTGAGTTGTTTCCTGCTATGTGGAAAACTGTCAGAACTCCACACACCTGACAGTAGGAAAGCGGTGTCTTCAGATTTCTAGTCTCAATTTGTCCTTGGCAAGTTTATACTCATGTATTCTTGGGCTAACAGTTTTTTAAATCAGCTTATTTTTTTCGTTGCTTGGTAGTTGTTCTGACATATTCATCCATCTACTCTTGCTGTTGGCTGCAGACAATAAAACTATTGCAGTCACTGCCCTCCTGGCGACCAGTCAGGAGGGAAGTGAATTGTGAGATATAAATACCAACAATTATGAATGTTTTTTGCCAGTGGGTGGGTTTTTTAATATCTCATTATACAGTTTGTGCAAAAGAGAGATTAACATAGCACTTTGTTTTTAGACAAACACAACTGTGAAAGTCAAGTAACTCACATCTGTGCTTTTTGGGAGGAAAAAAAAATCAACTTTTCTAAAGGGCAAACAAAGAGGAATAACTTTTAATGTAAAGTACAGAGGAATTCTGTAAGAGTACTAAGTGTGAGAAGAAATCATAATTATTAATCTAATGGACAGCATCCCTTGTTAGGGTGGTTGCTGTGAAGTTACATGCAGGGCATTGATTTAGATATACTTCTCCTTCCCAGCCAGTCCTTGCCTGAAAGACGCAGAAATGGGTGAGCAGAGAGCTTTTATTTCTGCGTTCAGGATGGTGATTAATGGGGGCTCTGTGAGTGTCTCCTGGCAGGAGCAGAGCATATTGCCATCTGCCATTAGAAACCTCTGTCTCCACGCGAGGGGTGGAGCAGCACTGCAATTCTTGCTCTGTTTTCAGGTGTGTGCCTAGCCATGCAGCTGGTGGGCCTGCAGCCGTGCAGCTTGTTGCCTTCCCTGGGGCTCATCTCTGTGTTGGATCCCAGCACCCTGCATTTGAAACAACTCTCAGCCAGCACTCAGAAATAGCTGGAGAGTGAAGGGGTTTATTTCCACTGAGTTTGGCTATTAGAGGGAGGAATATGTTGATTAATGAGTAAGGGAGAGTGAGCTAGTACACAGATAAGAAAAGGAAACCCTTTTTCTCTGAATACTTCGGTAGATGGTTCTGCCGGACCAACCGTTAAGTCCTTGATTTGCTAGATCAAAGGTGCTTGAACTGCCCTTAGGACATGAAACCTCTCTGGTTACTTCCACATGCAGTTGTGTGCCTGATGACATTTCACTGCACCTTTGAGTGGGTTTAGAGCTGAGATGAGATACAATTTCTCAGTTTGGAAGTATTTACTCCCTGAGTGGTCCCACTGCCATCCTTCGCTCACCAGAGCACCTGGTTCCTCAGCCCCTCTCAGGCATGCCACACGTTGAGGGCCGTGGGGAAGAGCGAAGCACGGGTCCTATGGCACTTGGGTCTGTCAAGCATGCAATGCCTCAGCCGGCTCCACGCGAGTCCCCCTTCCCTGCACCGAGCACAGTGAGAGCGAGTGGCGGGGAGCCAAGCCTGTGTCTGACATCATGGCATGAGAGCAACCAAACAAATGTTATCCTCTGCAAATCCCTCTGCGTGATATTCAGACCTACTGTTTAAATAAAGCTTTGTGTTGCAGTCTTAGAAGGGGTGAGGAGGATGAAGTATACATTTTAATCGTACAGAAATGTTATTTATCCTTTCTTTTTCAAGTCCCTCATCAGCATAGATGTCTGTCTAGAAAGTGCCTTTAATGCCTACTAACTGTGTGCTGATGAGGAGGAAATACCATCCAAAGAGCATGTAAGAATGCAGCTAACTCCATATATTAAATGTCAAGAAATCCCATTACTCAGCTGGCCATTTTACCCCCGTTTGCAAAACAGTACCTGCAATAAAAATTTCTAGACATTTAATAAATTATCATCTTAAAATTTTGCAATTGCTGCACATTGTCCCTAACAGAAAGAGCATTTAATAACGATGCTTTGTGCATCTTACTGTAAAGGCTGGGGTCCTGGTTTTTATAAATACTCAGCATTTTCCACTGAGATCTTTGGAATATGTTGTCCTTCTATTTTCTTCTTAATGATTTGCCTGTATTTCAGGAAAAAAGATTACCTTTTAAAAATGGATTAAGTCAGCCTCCATTTTTTATTGTTTAAGCTAATCTTTATAATTTTAAAACATTGTTCTCATTAGCATACTTTTCTTTGGTTTTTTTCTAACTTTCCTGCTGCCACAGAAGAAGTGTCTGCGAGGATAGTACAAGTAGTAACAGCTGAAGCTGTAGCAGTCCTGAAAGGCGAACAGGAAAAAGAAGCCCAGCACAAAGATCAGCCTGGACCACTACCTTTAGGTAAAATGAGACAAAGAATGTTCAAAGTATTTTCATGTCTGCAAATGTTATATGTATGTATATTACAAAAAAAGTTACAGATGTGTATTTGCATAGGTTATAGTCATGGGTAAACTGCAGCACCACTGGATAAATGCTGGAACAACTTAATAATAGCAGTAACCTTGTTGCCTCAGTTTTTCACAGCCCTGTGACTGTCTCATTCACTGCTTGTCTAGCAGCAGTTCTCCACATGGTTTCTGACTCCTGAGCGGCACAGCTGTGAACGTAATGGGTGGTGTAGTGGTTTTGTCATCGTGTTTGGTGGGACCCAGCAGCGCTCAGAGCCCCTTTGTGTTCAGCCATGTACTATGTGAGAGAGAAAGATTAATGTCTGAAGAAGCAAAGATTAGAGGAGGCACATAAAAAGAAAGTGAGGCTTTGCTAGTTGGGTGGTTATTACTCAAAAAGTTGGAGGAGGAGCACCTCAACAGGAAGTAGAGAGGGTACACGGGGTAGGGGTGGGAGAGGGGTGAGGAGAGATTGTGGGAGAGGGAGTTACACCTTCTAGAAGCGAATGCCAGTGGTCCAGACTGGGAATGGTACCACTGCCACTGGTCCACGCTGTGCCCCCCTCCTCTTGCTGGCTCCTTCGTGAAATTTCTTTCTGAAATAGAAGTGTGTGTGTGTATATATATAGGTATGCATAAATAAAAAAGTAACTATACAGCCTTTTGTACCTACAGTGCTTCCTCCCTGCCAGAAAACTTCCACAGTAACTCAAAACATGTACAGCAAAGGCCAGAGAAAGGCCAAACCCCATCCTGAGGTAGGGCAAGTCTCGCAAGCCTGCCCCAGGATAAGTTCTGCTGAGAGCGTGTACATTGTGATCAAATCAAAATAATGCCTTGTGGTATTTTCCCCACAGGCACTCTGCTTTGTTTGGTACGGCAGCTGGACCCTGCTTAGGAGTGAATTAAAGTCAATGAGTAATTAAGAATGTTTGTTGGAAATTTGTTTTCCAAGGTGCTTTGCTTCATTGAACTAATTTTGAACTGCAGCAGGGAGATGTGTTGCTTGGTAATTCGCTTCTTTACATAGACTCAATTTTACATGAAAGACCCCAATTCTGCAAAACACTTTGTACATATTTAAGCACAGATTGCTTCTCTGGGGCGGTGAGGCAAAATGGAGTTGTGGTTCCATCTAGTTAGATAAGATATTTTAAAAATATTGTGAGAAGTAGGTCTTCAGTGAGCAACT
The DNA here is from genome assembly GCA_013397275.1 of Burhinus bistriatus. Taxonomy (NCBI): domain Eukaryota; kingdom Metazoa; phylum Chordata; class Aves; order Charadriiformes; family Burhinidae; genus Burhinus; species Burhinus bistriatus. Next base: position 70,116 of record VYXH01010729.1, on the reverse strand, counting down.
GTTGGTGTTACAGTTCCTGTGGTCAGTGGACGTTAAATAAGTGCAGGTAGAATTGCATTGTGATGACGGTATAAATACTTTGTCCCTGGACAGCACATCTTAAGGACAGGTCCCGTAAGGGTCTCTCCCAAACCACACTGAAATTAGTAGGAGGTCTGGCAAATTCTCCTGGGGCTTTGAAACTGGCCTTTCTATGCTTGGGAAGAAGCCCTGAATCAGAAACTGAGCTCTGCCCGTTGAGAGGTGCCGTTTATAAGACAGATTTGTTAAAACAGATTTGTTACTTCTTTTTAAAAAAAAAAAAAAAAAAAATTGTTAAGCGTCAGTAGTGGATCTCTTTTTAAAGAAAAAAAATTCTCAAAGTGATTGCTATGAAATCAGATGCAGAGGTTATCCTGAGTTCATTTAGGAAACAGTTTGTTTAGGATTTCATCATACTTGAATTGAAATAATTGAAAAAACATCATCTGGTTTTCACCATCTAGTCTCGTGACTGGGAATGGATCTAAAACCTAGTCTTAAGTACATCTAAGATTTTACTGCGCCTTGCTCCACTGAATCACAAATATGTCATGGCTGACATAAGTTCCCTGTGCTGATGTCTTTTGTGTTTAGACAAGCAATATTTGCATGTATTCTGTCATTAACCTTGAACTCAGCAGCAGGAAAAAAAAAAAAAGCATGCAGGATATTTTTTGTTCATGTATTCCAGGTAAATTGAAGAGGTTGGATGCCAGTTTCTGATAGTCAGTGTGAATTTATAAAATCTCTCCTGCTCAGAGGCTTTATTGTTATTGCCTTGGGTGACTGAAGGTTTTCTAAGTGGCAATACTGAGTTAAAAGATAATTTCATACTTGATTTTTGTATTGTACTCTATGACCAGAATTTTGAAAATAATTCATACCATCTGAAGGAAAAAAAACCTTTTATTATAACTTTAAAAATCCATGTATTCTGAAAGGGTCTATCTGAAAACCCGCTAGGCACAAGTCTCCATTCTCTCATCTGGGCAGAACAGGCTGACTGAAGTTTGTAACAAGCATCAGTCTTCTAGGAATTAATTGCTGTATCTCGTTTTCACTGTTTGATCTCTAGCAGTCGAAGAGTCAGCCAACCTGCCTCCTTCCCCACCTCCATCGCCAGCTTCTGAGCAGACTGGAGCTCTGGAGGAAGGTAAGGGTCTCCTGGACGTTGCAGTGCACAGCTGTCAACAGAGGGATGAGACATGAATCTAAAGGATGGGGGAATCAGAAAATGGAAATACTTTCTGCACCTTCACGTGAAAAGATAAGGCATTCCCCTGCAATAATTCCCCATCTGCAAACCAACTGCAATGCATGGATGAGGTAGACACATATGCACAGAGGTAACTGACAGGATATGTTAAGTACATCCATATTAAAGAAAAAAACATGGCAATGCTCACCTTTTTACCTGTGATAAGCAATATGAGCCAAGATACGTCTGCTGTCCCAATGTGGTCACCAAAACCATGATTCAGTATGGGTCATCTTTCTTTTCTTAGCATTTGTTTGGCTGCTTTTTTTTAATTACCATTACCTTTGGGTTTGGCATCTTAAATGTGTGAAAGCAAGAAGATTCAGAGTTGGATCATTTCTTTGGTCTTCGACCTGTAATTCATGCTTCAGTGCCTGCGTGTATGGGGGTTCTCTACACAGAGTGCAGGAGTCAAATTCTAGTCTCACAAAGCAAATTTCTACTCTGTTCTGTACAATGAATGTTCAATTCCAGTAGCCCACGATCACTATATTTTCCTCCTGCTAAAATCCCCTCCAGCAAAGAACTTAAGCATTGACTTAGTTTTAAGTAGAGACATAAATACCAGTGAAGTTGTTACGATGGTAAGCATGTGTGTCAGTGCTTTGTTCAACGGAAGACGACTGCTGCGTCAAGGCTATCAGTATAGGAAGACAGCAATATGTTAAAACTGGGCCATGCCATGTGGATATGAGGGAAGGATTTGGGTTCAGAATCTCCAGGGGACTGTCAGTTGAACTCTGCCATGTCAATAGCATTTTTATGTGTCCATTTATTTCCTTCTTGGATTTTCTTTTAGCATTTTTTCTTTCTTTTTGTTAAATAAGTGCATGAAAATAATTTCTTATCATCTGCTGACCAAACTTTGTTGGTATTTTAACACAGAGCCTCTATTAATTTTGCAAGTGGACGGTTCCTATTTCATGTGCTAACATAGTCTGACTCAGTTTATCAGGACACTGCAATTAGGCATGTTCCATCCTGCAGTCATTTTTGAGATAATGCAATTACAGGCTGTGTTAACAGCAACATTTGTCAGTCCACTGCACTGGAGATACCTACTGGATACAGTTAGTGACCAATATAAAAAAAATCAATTAATTGTTTTTTGGTTTGGGTTTTGTTTTTTTTTTTTAAACGTCTGCACATTGTTTGTTTAGAAAACAGTACAACAGTTCCTCGACTCATCACTCTGAAAAGGAAGCTGGTAGGGCATTGGCAAAGGCTTTTAGAATTGTTACCAGGATTTTACCATTATTTTTTAATATATAGTTCATTTGACTAATTCAGAGTATGCTTTTTGATTTTTCATAGCACAGCAAAAGGCTTGTTCTTCTGCTTCAGGCCAATGTCGAGGTTCTTACATCATACATTCTTAGTTAAGGATTACCTTTGCATACTGTTTCTCTCAGCAGTATTATTTACACGTATTTTAGGATTTTATAAAGTACTCATATTGATTAATTGACAGGAGGTTGTAGATTACTCCCTAAGCAAATGGAAACCATTTTGCTGGTTGTATTAACACAAGAAGGTGGCAAAACACCATACAACTCAAGGTTGTTATGAACTACCGGACTCTGCTGTTCCCAGCTGTGCATATGACTCAGCAAGTCACTTAACATAGTTGTTTTTCTCTGCCCTTGCATGTAGAATTGAGTTAATGTAATAGCACTTACTTACCTAACCCGCAGGAGTAGTTGCAAGGACTGAAAGGTCAGTGTTTGGGAGACGTTTTGATGATTTACGCAATTCCACCATTTTTAAAAACATTCAAATAATTTCCTTGAACATTAGTCAAAAGAGACTTTTCTGTGACAAGATTTTGATTCACCTCTTCATTTTTCAGAGCAGGTGGCCTATATAAATCCTAAAAGTGTAGGTTTATAAGGGAAGTATGGACAGAAATGATGTGCTGAGTCATTAATGCACTCTGCTGGAAGCTTCTTGTTTATGTCCGGCTCTGAAACTGGAACTCACAGTAGAGCTGGTTGATGAACAGAAGGAACTTCTTGAAAAAAATCTCACCAGAAGCATAGTATGGTACTTTTTTCTAAAATATCAATGTTGTCAATTCAGTGTAGTTAATGGTGTTAAAAATCTTGTGTTCTGCTCTGTGTTAGAAGATGTGGTCCCTATTTTCTATAGGTAAGTTGAGCTTTTCCTTACTTGAGTGAGCCAGACTTGTCATATTTATTCAAAGTTCCCATTCAGAAGAATTTGTCTCAGTAGGGTTTGACCCAATTTTACTGTACTTGTTTAAACCTTCAGTTCCCTATACCATCTAGCTATTCATCCTCATGCACCTTTACATTGTCTGTCTGTCTTTCTGCTCAGTAGAATACAATTTATTAATTTAACCCAGTTCTACAATTGTTGAACAAAAAAGTGGAGCATGTGATGTGTGTATCTACCTCAGGCCTCCTTTTTTCCCCCTACTCTTAGAACATTTTCCTAATGCACTTGTCAGTATGTGTTGCATTGCTCTGAATCCAAAAGAGACTTCTTTCAGTCATAGTAGGAAGGAAATCACTGTTGTAGACATGACAAAGGTGGATGTGGCCAGCCATGCAGAAAATACAAATTACAAAAAAAAAAAAAAAGGTAGAAAAGACAGAGAGGTTTGTGGGTCAAGTGTATTTTATGAGAGAAAGGAGTCAGTGGATGTAGATTTCTTTCTTTCATTTGGCTGCAGAAAAACGTTCAAATGAGCCTGTTCCTTTTTACTGCTGCAGAAGGTAAGATAACTAATTTGCCTTATTGAAATTATTTCATTTATTTCAACTATAGTAATTTTGCTCAGGAAATTAAATTTTCCCTAGCACCGTCTAATCCTTTTATCAGTTGTATCTGGTCATGCAGGGCTGATGCGATATTCTGTTGCCAACATGGCATTTCTTTTGTACTCCATGCCTTTTGACAATGGTCAACACCGTCTCCATGCAAAAATTTTTCTAAATGTTACAAAACAGAAGAATGCTTTTGATGGACTGTCTTCCATTTTGAAATAGGCATTTCAGTTTGGGCTTTATATACCAAATATTTTCAAACCGAAAGGAACCAAGTGTCCTATAAAAATGGATCTACTTACGGTGAAAATTACTTCTTGAAAGGCATTTTCAAAAGATACCTGGAAGCTAAAGCAGAATTAGCCTTTGTGAGAAGTGATTTTAATCTTGGACTTTAGAATACATTGGGGCTTTTTCCCATGCTTTGAGATGGAGAAGAACTATTAGAAGGGACTAAAATAGCAAAGAAAGGATTTTTCCTGTTGCTGAAATAAAAGTCTATGCTCCTTTAAAGACATCATTATCCTGTTAATGAAATTATCTGTAGTAATTTTGAAAATATCTTTATTAAAATTGATAAATAAACAATGTAAATCTGTAATAGCCACAGACATAACAGCCCCAAATAGTACTAAGCTTTGCACTCCTAATGATTTTGGACCATCACAATAATTTGTATTAAGCATTTTTACTGTTGCCAGTTCCTGTAGTTTTAAGAACCAGAGGCAGGGCCTGTATTTTCTTGCCCACAATCCATTCAGAGCCTATAAAGAAGGAATTTTCAGCCTTGTTTGCATCAGTATAGAGAAGTCCTGCGGTTTCATCTTCACTCTTGTTGATGCATTTTACTTCTGAAGGGCCCTTGTTAAATATAACCCACGACTGGAAGGAGAACCTCCCCTTTTGCACATCCTTCTCCTCCATGTTCTGCTTCTGACCGTATCAACCCTCTGTTCATTTCTCCACAATGTCCCAGTTCCAGCAGAAGAGATTGTGACTGCGTCAACCGTTTCCACTCTTGTTCACAGCAATACATGGACTAGTGTGAGGGCACCCTGCAGAGAAGCAGGAGCTGTAGTTTTGAATCTTCTCAGGTTTAGGAGGGAGTTGGTTCCTGGTCTCTCGCATCCTGAGATGTGTCCTTACCCCCTGTAACTAGCCTTTCACAAATGATGAGCCCCCTCAAATTTGTCACTAAATTTTGTAGAGCTTCTACGGAGAAGAAATCCACAGGTTCTGCATTGCAAGTGGGTCAAGTTTCCCTGCAACCTTGCTGCCACCTCTTAAGTACTAGGGAAAGGTGGGAAGCTCAGGATCAGACCTGTGTTTAGCATTTCCTATTGCAGTGCTCTGCAGAGCTTTCTGCTTGGCAGAGGCAGGTTGCCAGCTTATCCTTCCACACCTAGCTCTTTTAAGCATGCATAAGCCCCTGAATCTGGAGTTTGGATTCCACTACAAGAGCAAAGCAACTAAACTGTCAGTGATTCAGCCACTCTTTGTGCCCTGAAAGAAATTATGAGAACTGTTCTTTTGAACTAAGTTCCATAGATGGTATTTCTGTATATGCATAGGTATATGTAGCATACCTTCAGTACTGGCCAGCCTCAGGACTGTCATGGAATCTTAAACATGGATAATCTTCCTTTTGCAGCATAATGATGTGTATTGGAGCTACTAACAGAGATTGCTGTAAGCGGGGAAAAAAGGTAGCTAGCTATTTGCGGAAGGGGTTTTTTTGGTTGTTTAAATGTTATTTATAGGGAAAAGAAGAAAGTGGGGAATTTTGAAATAGATACAGTGAGAAGTGAAACCACCATTGACCAACGTGTAAGCTGGTTTGTTGCTTTTTAATTAAGGGACTTTTTAAAATTTACCCTTCCAAGTACATCACCTGATGACTATGAGGGATACAACTGTGTTGGGATACTTCAGAGGTTTTTAATACAGCCAGTCAGCTGTACGATACATATGAGTATCAGTGCAAGTTGCAAGATGTGGTTTGGGTACAATATGTATTCCTTTATATAGTAAGTGTATAGTTTTGAAATTCACTTATTCCAATGGTTGGTTTCCAATATAAACACCATAGGAAGCACCACATACATGGACTGTGTGTTAAAATGCACAGCTGCCTCATTCCTCTATTCTGCATTAACTTGTAGCTTGGCTGATTTCACCCACTCTGCAGTATGACATAGTGGCTACTGTTGCTAGTGCATGTGTCCATCCTATCTTGTCTTTTCTTTGTCTGTCTGTCTGTCCTGCAGTTTTTGTCTGTGTGTGTCTATTTGTAGATGAAGGGGCGGAGGATAAGGTGGGACCGCTACACCACTGCCCAGGCTGTGGGCCTGCTGCCAGCAGGGAGTGGCGTAAACAGCTGACCCCCTCCATTTCAGTGTCTGTGCCCGATGATGAGCCCTACAATTCGGATGAGGAGTACTATGAACACCCTTTGTTCAGCTCAGAGTGGACTGGCTCTAGTACACGTCCCAGTGCCACAGTGAAGAGCACAGTGGTCTTGTTGGGCCATGATGAAGGTGAACTGAGCATGGTCCCATTTTGTTCCTCTTCCCCTCTACCCACCTGCCATCCATTCCATTATATGTGTGCCTGGGGTTGCTGCTTTCAGGGGGGAAACCTAGTTGTGTTTTCTCCCCACATGGAAGTGATGCCCCTCCAGAGTCCCTCCATCTCAAAGTTAAGCTGCAGCGTGAGCAATGAATGCAACTGTGGGGTCAGTGAAACCATGGTTCCTGCTTAAATCAGGGCTCTTGGTCTACTGGCCTGACTTATAGCAGAAGCAAAATGAGCAGCTAGTTAGAAGGAGCGTAAGCTAATTTGTTCTTTTTGCCAAAGAATCACTGCCAAGGACAGTGTGCAAAATAGGCCAAAAGATTGTTACTGGAGGTAAGTCAGTTGTTAACACAATGGAGAAAAAAACCCTATGTCTATGCCAAAGATAGCAGTGGAAGGTCTTTAATTCTGTAGTAGGCAAAGGAAATCAATATTTACCCCAGTATACATAGGTGACTTCAGGCAGTGTTGGGTCATGTTTGATCTCCATTTTTTTTGTCAATACATCCAGTTAACATTGTGTCAGCTGACTGCAAACAAAGAGAAAAAAAAAAAGTTTACTGTTATTGTGTTTCTGTACCCCCTTTTTCTATGGCCTAAGCACATCAGTATTATTTTATCAGTGGGGGTTACATAAAAGTGAAATGGCTTTTGAGGAATCAAGGGAGAATCTATTTCAGTGGCTAACTTCTCCACAGCAAAATAGATCACATTTCATCTTGCAGCATTTGACTAACTCAATCTTGGGACACAGGAGCTGAAGCTAAGAACAGTACTGAATCATCTAAAGGTTTGTGTCTCAGGGAGATGGACGTGTATAGCTGAAATTGCTCACTGGGTCATTTCAAGAAAAGCAGAGTTGTTCAGAATTAACAGGATAACATAGCCTAATACTGCAACAACACCAGAAAGAGATCAATGCTAATTGGAGATTGTTAATGTCACCATGTCTGCTTGAAGCTGGGGGAGGCAGAAAGTCACAGGAGTAGCCTTGCTATAGCTTGGTGCCTATAGCTCTACTTAACAGCACTCCTGGATTGGTTAATTCATGGGCAGCTTCCTTTTCAGTCATATGCATCTACCTCTGGTGAAAGTGTAAGATCTCAGAACATCTATGAGAGGGGGGAAAAAAAAAGTAAAATAAGCTAGATCATCAGTGAAAAGATAGGCATTATGAAACAGCCCTTCTCACTTGCTGCCTGTAAACAAGCAGTCTGTTTGGCATAAAAGTCTGCTGCACAAAGGGAGTCTGTAGGATTCCCTAAGTCAGGGATAACTTTCTACTTTGGTGAGTAATTAGTTTTAATCAAGTGGCATTGTGTGAAATCTCTCAGGAAACGAGGGTGTATACCTGAAATTGCTCAGAGTAAAATGAGAGGCTTGCCTTAAAATCTTTTAATTGAAAGGGATGCACATACAAAACTACATTAAATTGGAAAAAGAGAAGTAAAACAAGTTATTCAAGTCAGAGCCTCTTGTAGCTGGACACCTGCTGTTCTGCCAGGCTGCTTTTACAATCTGCCTGTGTGTGAATATCCCTGTAACACTCAGGCATCAATCCAGTTCTGATTCTGAATCTTCTGGCTTCTGTTCATTTAAGATATAGTATCTAACCTTATGTACATTTTTATATGTTATTAATAATGTGTTGTACTTTACACAGTGATGTTTTCTCAGCCTCAAATAGTGTTTGTGTTCCTTAAACCCCTTTTTAAAGGCCAGAACTGAAGTGGATGGTTGATTGTCCAGTTTTAACCAGGCCAATCTCAGGAGAAAAATCAAGCCCTTGTACTTAAATACCAAGAGGCTGGATACAGCCACTTCCAGATTCAAAACCACTTTGTTCTAAGTCTGATTCAGCAAAGTCCTTAAGTGTGAGGACACATTTTAAACCCAGGGGGGTCGTCAGGTTGACTGCAGTGTGGCTGCTGGTCAATTCCTTAAGTATGTTGCTGAATTAAAGGTTTCACACTTAATCCTGACCTCTTATCAGAAGGGGTACTAATAGAGCACAGTAATATTCTGTCTGAGTAATAATGGCAGGAATACAGTCCAGAATGGAGACTTTGCGAATCATTCTTCTGCCATGGCATGAGTAAAGACAGTTCTTGCTACTACTATACTGATCCTAACAGCCCGTAGGCTGAGTGATGTATTTTAGAAATTCAGATGAACAATTAGTTATATTGCACTCATTGGTTTCTTTGACTTAACTGGTGGCAAGGAGCTTGGGGGCTAGTGGGGAAACAGAAAAGAAAATGGAGAGTCCTTGTGTTAAATCTGTGATTTTCACATACAGAGTTCAGATGTCAGGCAGCCTAAGGGAGAAACCGTTTATAAATCTGCTCAGTGTAGGAATCTTGGCTAAATTCTTGCAAAACCATTAGTGATCAGCTATGCACAAGGCTTATTAAGACTATGGAAGTGGCTTAATATTTTGCCAAATCCAGGATCCGTGTGGTAGATTGACTTGCTGACATTTAGCAATCAGTATTGCCAAGGTCAGTGGAAAGAAATTAATGCCTCATACCTTCCTGCACCTCAATTGAATGTCTTGTACTGGATTAAACAGCACATTTATCAGAAAAATATCAGTGTACCTTGAGCTTGTTGATGCATTGGTGTTGTCAGGGCCATCCATCATTCAATACCATTTCCATTTGCAATGAATATTTGACCCACAGTCATCTTTGGGAGAGGTATACCTGTAAAGCACTTTCAGCTCTCATCTTATAGCATAAACGTGTTTTTCTGGGGGAGACAGATTTTTTTTGTTTTGGTTTGTTTTTTTCCCTAAGGAAAATTCAGTTCCACAATGACTAAAATGGGCTGGATACTAGCAGTCCTTTGACACGCTTAAATGTAAAATGTTCAGAGCTGAAAGCGTTATGCAAAAGCAGTCCTGTTGAGCTGTGTGCTTGGTGTTTACTGTTGGTGTTGATGTCACCTCCTTTTTCCATCCCCAAGAAGAAGAACCAGTAGAGAGTCCGATGGCTGTGGAAGTGAAACCTGCTGCTCTTCCTGGGAAGCAACTAGGGAAAGAGCATGGGCCCACTGAGCCTTCGGACCAGGCAGAGGGCCTCTGTGAGGGTCAGTCGGATTCTGGTTTGGAGGCCAAAGTGTGTCATGAAGACAAAGTGCCAAGTCTGGCATCCAGCAGGGACAGTGTAACTCTTGTGGCAGAAACGCCCCTGAAAGACACATCCCCTTCCTTGGCTGAGGAAGGTGTGTGCTCCTTAGGTTTGCATGTGTTTGCTGCCAGTGAATCCTTCTCCAGCTTTCTCCAGTGCTTTCCAAGGCTGTTTCATTTCCTGTTCTTCCCATTTATTAGTATGACTGCTTATTATGCTTGAAGAGTGTGTAGCAGATAATACAATTGCATAGGTGCTGTATGACAACATGATTTCCCACCGCTGCGGCTGATTCCTGATGTTTTACTTTGTCGTGATAAAATACGCTTTGCAGCTAAGCTGGTTCCTCTGCGTAAGCCTTTTTCCCTCATCTCAGATGTGTTTGCCAGTCACATTGCTAATCTGTGTATATTTTTTTTTCTTTTTGGTGCAGAGATTCATCTGCTTTGCTATCAAAAAAAGTAGATTTATTGACTTTGACTATGACATGAAGAGGCTTAAACTGTAGAAATGTTTTCATTTGCAGTGTGCAGGTTTTTGTTTGGTTTTTTTGTGTGTGTGTGCTGCAGTGCATTCTGGTTTACCTTCCCTAAAGCTATTTGCTTCTTATGTCATATCTTTGCAATTCATTGCAGTCCACCCCTCCTCTCCTTGATCATTGCCAGAACTCTGATTTTTTTGTGTCTTGCCTTATTACAAATGTTTAACCCTGCTGGAGTGCCTTGGTCAGGCAAAATCTCCATCACTTCCACTGGGATGTTTGCATTCATAGTGAAGTTTAGGATTGGGTGCATAGGGTGAAGTTCTGATCTGCTTACTGAGCAAAAAATGTACTGCAATCTATTGTCTTTCAGTATGTAAGAACTAGGCTTCAAGATTTTCCTTTTAGTGGTATTTCCCTTCAGCCAGTGCAACAAGATGTAAAGACACATTAAATGGAGTAGTGATGTACCCATTCAATACCTGGCTAAGAAATGCTGTATTTGGGAGGCTGGTGTTGTGGCTGGCCCAGCTAAAGAATATTAAATTCCTTTGGCAGTGAGAATATGGTTTGATGCCATTGGTATTGTTCATTTGCACTACAGTAAGAGGCACAGTAGGATACATAAAGGAAGTCAGTATCTAGCTATTTAATTTCTGTGAGATGAGGATGACATCAGCTCAATGGCCATGTTTTTATACTTCATAAAGTTTGCAAGTAAGTCACCAAATGTAAAAACATAAAGAAGCAAAATTACTGTAGTTGTAGACCTCTGTTTTTTCTACGTGTAGAGTTTAGAATGGCAGTTGCTTTTTGACTAAATGTTAACATATGCAAATATTTCAAGAATGGCCAATACTTTGATACTGATTGTTCTAAAAAATTCAGATTCATCAGAGCAAAAACATGACTCCATGGACTTTAAATCAGAGATGATGAGATTCAGAGTTGGCCCAATGCTTATTGTAACAAGCTTTAGAAAACACTCTTAAAACATTTTCACAGATACTGGAGAAAGTTCTGCCACATTTTGCAGTATCTCTCCTCATATTTTCCATAATAGGAAGATTTCCATATGATAGGAATCATTATTTTCCATAGGATATTAAAAAAGAACAATATTAATGATTAACAGAGTGTGTGCAAAAAAAACTTAACTAGGCATTACTCCCTAGAAATATAGTGGCAGACTGTAAGAGTAGCATTTTTAGTTCCAAATTAACTTAATTAGGGCCTGATCTACAGTCATTGAAACATGCCAAGTATTCTTTGACTTCGGTTACAGCTGAAGCTGGCTGGCAATTTTGAAGACCAGACCTTCAAGATCGAGGACCATTAATAGCTCTGTTGCTGTTTTACATATACCAGTTTCATGACAGCAGTGAGATTTTTGTCATTTGCCAAACAGTGAATGTCAAAAGTTGGTACAATTAAAAAACCAGCCTCTTCTGACACTTGCAAAACCTTTTATATGCATTATTTCTTTAGTTTAGGCTGCATGTAGAAGAAAAAAGTAAAATAGATATAGAAATTTATAACTATGTATGTTTTAAATGTCAGCAACACACAAAGGTACTACTGATTTGACTTAATCTTGCAGACTTTACTAACTCAAAACTAACACAAGTTACAGAGGTCTGGCAAAACATACCAATGAAGTTAGGATTACTTGTGGTTTTACTGTTGTACACAAACCATGAAGATGAAGAATTCACATGAAATCATCTCATTTCAGTGGTCACATAATTATATGTGTACAGCTCACATTTTCACTACAAAACCTCATATACTGAAAGGAAAGTAGGGTTTAATATTTTAAAGCAGATTTCTAGGTGGATGGCCTTGCTGCATGTTTGCATCTTTCTCCCTCTTCTTTCCATCATTCATACCAAGATGTTGTTGTAAGCCACGTGACTGCCTGCCTGTAAGTGCTTTAAGTAATTTTGTTATAAAACCCAAACAAACTACTTCAGATTTACTTGCAGCCACGAAGATGGAATTCCGTGTCCAGGAGGGCGTGCGCCCTTTCACAGCAGAACCATTAGACACAAAGCAACATGAATCTGTGAAAGACAGTAAGACTGGTGAGCAACCTAAACATGATGCCTTAGTTCCACAGCCAGTAAAAACAGAGGCTATAGATAAAAAGGATTCACAGAGCAAAGACAAAGAAAAAATGCCTTCACCTTTATCAGAACATACCTTGGAAACTGGTTCACAAAAGGAAGGGGAAGCCAGTTTTGCAGAACCTGCTGCCAAGCCTCCTGCTTCTCAAGAACAAAAGGACTTGTCGTCTGAACTGCCTAAAGGGAGCGAAACAGAAGAAAGGACTGCAGATGTGCCCTCATCATCCAACCAAGTTATGTCTATGAAATTTAAAGATGACCTTAAAGATGTCCAAGATCTTCCTATCAGCCATGGTGAAAGTTCTCTGTTGCCATCAGAACCCAAGGCAGAAGCAGCCAAAAGTGAACTTCCTTCAGGCCCATCTCCTGCTGTCCCCCAGAAGCTTCCACTCGAAGACAGTTCCAAAACAAAACTGGAACCCACTGACCAACTGGTTGCCAAAGATCTCACTAAAGGTGAACAGATCCACAGAGATAGGATGCTAGCTCTGCAAGAAGTCTCAGCAGTAACTGTAGATGGTCTGAAAACGCCAAGCACCCAGAAGATCCCTCTGTGGGGGGAGGAAAAGGACATGACAAAGGATGAGAGTGATGAGGAAGAAAGGTATGACTTCTATGATAAAGGGGAGGCTCGAATATTAGATGATGGTAAATTTACTACAAGGCCTGAAGTTAAGATGCTTTCCCTAGACAAAGCAGATTTTCAAAAGGATGATGAAGCTAAAAAGTCACCTGATATTCTCAAAGCAGAAAAAGAAATGGACCAAAGTGGGTTCCCAGCAACAGTAGACATGAAACAGGAGGTCCAGCCAATAACACAGATGCCCCCAGCCAAGCTAAGCCATGAACCAACCCTTGAGAAAACAGTAGAGCACCCTGATACCACTCAGTTATCCAGAATAACAGGGAAAGACCCCGAAGCACCAAGTTTAACCACTGACAAGACTCCTACTCTAGAACCTTCTCAAGATGTTAAAAAAGATACCAAGGAGGATAAGACAAGTGTTCCAGCTCCTCATCAAATGAAAGAAGAGGAGGATCGATCAGGAATGTCGAAGTATTTTGAAACCTCTGCTCTGAAAGAAGAAGCCTTCAAAGCAGATGCTCTGAAACAAGGCAGTGATTACTATGAGCTAAGTGACACTAAAGAGAGTGTTTATGAGCCTTATCAGACAGATCGTCTAATACCTGAAGACAAAGAGGAAGAGGAGGAAGAATTACAGACAGAATTGAATCAGCAGCAGAGTGGGCCTGCTCGTGAAATAGGGTACAGTACTCTGGCTCAGAGCTTTACACCAGAAAAATCTGAAGAACCAAGTTCCCCAACAGAAAGAATGTTCACTATTGACCCCAAAGTCTATGGGGATAAGAGAGAGCTCCACAGTAAAAATAAAGATGACCTAACTCTGAGCAGGAGCTTGGGACTTGGGGGGAGATCTGCAATTGAACAGAGAAGTATGTCTATTAACTTGCCCATGTCCTGCCTGGATTCAATAGCTCTAGGATTTAGCTTTGGTCGTGCACATGATCTTTCTCCCCTCGCTTCGGATATTCTAACTAACACTAGTGGAAGTATGGATGAAGGTGATGACTACTTGCCAGCAACCACACCAGCACTGGAGAAGGCCCCTTGCTTCCCCATTGATAGTAGAGAGGAAGATGAGCACATTGAAGAAGAAAAAGCAATGGCAGAAGAAAAAGTCCAGCCTGAGACCTTGGTCGAATCACCTTTCCTGGCCAAAGAATATTACAAAAATGGGGCCGTCCTGGCTCCTGACCTGCCTGAAATGTTAGACTTAGCAGGGACAAGATCTAGGTTAGCCTCTGTGAGTGCAGATGCTGAGATGGCACAAAAGAAGTCAGTTCCTTCTGACACTGTTTTGGAAGACAGCAGCACAGCCCTGCCACCTGTGACAGATGAAAACCATGTAACTCTAAAAGCTGAAAGTCAACTAGAAGACTTGGGCTACTGTGTTTTCAATAAGTACACAGTCCCACTCCCTTCTCCAGTTCAGGACAGTGAGAATTTAACAAGCGAAACCTGTCCCTTTTACGAAGGCACAGATGAAAAACTGAGACGTGGACTGGCTCCTGACCTGTCTTTAATAGAAGTGAAGCTGGCAGCAGCTGAAAAATCGAAAGAAGAATTCCTCAGTGAAAAAGACTTAGGTCAGCATGCCACTGGTGAGTCTGTACTGGCAAGGGACTTTGAGCAGGAAAAAAAAGAGAAGCTGGATACGGTGCTAGAAAAAAGTGAAGATCAAGTTGACTCTAAAGAGATCTATCCCATTAAAAGTGCAGAACCAGAGAAGACAAGACCTGAGGCAATCTTAGAAATGAAAGAAGAAAGTGTGGCTGATAAAGTTCATGTTACTGATGATACCCTATATGGCAGAATATCAGCTTCAGAGATAGCAATAGAAAAGGATGCTGTTTCCTTGTTGATGGAGAAGGAGGAGAAGATTCTTAGCGTTGTTCCTGAAATAGCTGAGATAGAAGCTCCAATAAAACCAGATTACAATGCTATAAAGCACGATTTGGAAGTGGCTGCAAGGAGAGCTGACCAAGAATATCAGAGTCAGTTAGATACTAAGATCAGTGAGGTTGTTTCTCTCCCTTCAGGGAAGGACAAAGCCTCTGTTAAGAGAGCAGAGCCTGAACCCAAAGACACTCAACAGAAAGATCAGACCGTCATGTCCAGAGAAGCAAAGGATGCAGATGTGCTTTCCAAGACCGAGCCTAGTTACGTGAAGGACAGCGCCAAACTGTCTGAAACAGAAATTAAGGAAAAAGTAACTAAGCCCGATCTGGTACATCAAGAAGCAGTTGATAAAGAGGAATCTTATGAATCTAGTGGAGAGCATGATCAAGCCCAAGAAGGTTTGAATGGAGAATCCTCGAAACCAGAGGATATCAAAGCAGAACCTCCAAAACCTCCTGTGTCTCAGGAAGAGACACCTGCACAGTTACCAGCAAAAGAGCCTTCTATGGAGCTCCTTATTCCAAAAGCTGAGCCTCTCCAGGAAGAGCCTGCTGAGATTCAGATGGAGAGCATACCACAGCCTGCAGAAGGAACTGAAAAGATTCCCGATACAGCTGTGAAACCTATGGAAGTCCAAAAGCTGCTGCCATGTGAAGTGGAAGCTGGGGCCACAAAAGGGGAAGAACATGAGGAAGAAGAGGTAGAAGCAGGTCAAGAAGAAAAAGAAGAGGATAAACAGCATCTTATATCAGAAATGCCCCCAGAAATAGACTTTGGGAAACCTACTGCTGAAGAAATGCTAGCCAAGCGTAGCCCAGAAGCACTGCCTGAACTGAAAGGCATTATTGAATCAGTGGTGACAGTAGAGGATGACTTTATCACAGTAGTGCAGACAACCGTTGATGAGGGTGAATCTGCTTCTCACAGTGTGCGCTTTGCTGCTACTCAGCAGGAAGACATTGAAACAGGGGACTCCCAGGCTGAAGAGGAGCTGGAGGTTGAGGAAGTGGCTGACATTCAAGTTGAGCCCAAGGAGGGCTCCCCAGAAGCTCCTGCTTCACCCCAGAGAGAAGAAATCCTGCTCACCGACTACAAGACAGAGACATGTGATGATTACAAAGATGAAACAACAATCGATGACTCCATCATGGACACAGACAGTCTCTGGGCAGATACTCAAGGTGTGCATTATCCTTTCTGTTTTGTCTGTTAAATATTTTTGCTTCCAAATCATAATGATCAAAACCCAAAATTATTATAGTTGTAATAGTAATCTCAGCATGTTTCAGAAAAATGGTAAAATAGTCTGCCTTTTTTTATTAATCCGTCTACTCTGTCTTCAACTATTTTTTCCCTGCTCCACTGCAGTATTGTTAACATTTGTTACTAATCTTTTGTTTGTTGTTATAATTTGCTCTGATCCTACAGATGATGATAGGAGCATCATGACTGAACAGTTAGAGACTGTTCCTAAAGAGGAGAAAGCAGAGAGAGAATTGCGAAGATCATCTCTCGATAAACATAAAAAAGAGAAACCTTTTAAAACTGGGAGAGGCAGGATTTCTACTCCTGAAAGGAAAATAGCTAAAAAGGAACCTAGCACACTCTCCAGAGATGAAGTGAGAAGGAAAAAAGGTTCATTTAACTCTCCCTATTACGATTTTTTTTTTTTTTTTTTTTTTTTTATTTTTGCACAGTACTTTTTT
>VYXH01010729.1:1898-51437 GCA_013397275.1 Burhinus bistriatus | reverse complement strand
GGTGCGGTGTGGGGGGTGTGGGGGGGGGGGGGTGGGGGGGGGGGGGGCAGGGAGTGTCGGCTTTGTAGCGTTCTCAACTTTGTCCGCACTTCTGCAGCCATGTGGTCAGTGCTGTCTTGCCCTCAGGTACTCTGCCGCTAACTCCTTGGAACTCTTCTGGCCCATAGCATCCTGGAGAGGCCTGACTCATACCAATAGACTTACATAAGGAAATCCGCCCAGTGCCTTAAATGAGTGCTGCCTGGCAACTGTCAGAGCTTTTTCCTCTCTCAATCCAATTCGTAGCAGAGCAGATGTATTAGTCAAAGTGGAAAATGTAATACAAAAATGACCTCCCGGTACATTTAAATCCTGAGATGGAGAGAAACCAAAATGTCGGTCCCAGATTGATCATAAAATTTTCAGTATTGTAGTTTGAACTTTGAGGTTTGGGCTCTAAAGCAGAGGAGCTTGAACCACACCACAAAATGAACAAAAATATCTCTTAGAATGTTTCACCATGCTCAGTGTTGCTGGAAAATTCACAGTATCCCTTATTTTCTTCTCCCTCACCCTTTTATACTAACTGATGGGACTTGAGGGGACGCCATGAGAAAGTGGGCAGTGCTATGTGATATCCTAAGAGTGTAGGTGGCCGTATATTAACCTGCATATCCCTGAGCCTGAACCAGTCCTCCATCTCTTTCCAGGATTTGGACTTTAGAGGGACATTGTCTCTCTCCTGTTTTCCTTTTATGTAAAATATAGCACCACTTCTTGAAGCCAGTTTCGACTGTCAGTGTGGACTGTTTGGAATGGTCTTGTCAGCTTTAGTGATACCTGGCCAGTGGGGCCCCACCAAAAGTCCCTCTCAGTGTAGTCTATACAGATTTGAGTGTATTGTAGTCAGTTAAAACCTCCATGTTGCATTTACTGTGACTTTAAAACGAAACCTGTCCAGTCATAAGATACAAGTGTCTACAAAAAAAAGTATTTTCTGCATAATGGCCCAGGAAATGACATCTTTCCCCTATTTCCCCTCAATACCAGAAAAAAATTCCCATGTCACTGTAAAGCACTGGCAAATACTGGTAATTTACAGTGCCATATCCTCAAGGGAGGGACTGCTTTTTAAGAGACTCATCCATGCCATTTGAAGAAGAAACTGCATGGCCAACTCTGAGGAAAGAGTTGTGAAGTCTTTGCCTACACTGGTGTAATTCCATGAATGAAACCCCAATCTGACTTGTGTTTTGCTAGTGGCTGTGAGATGCCACTGCAATTGTGCCATCAGAAGAATGTTTAAGGTGGCAAGGCCAGGACAATTACCTGGCTATGAGCTGGAATCACTGTGTCATATGCTTCTGTTCCTTGTCTTCAATTCTGGGGTCATCCCCTGAGGTAAAAGATGTTTGTTGTGTATTTAAACTGGCAGGAGAGCCTGTAGAGATCTTTTGTTCAGATGGAGAAGTTGTGGTGCTTTCAGGTAAGTCAAGCACAAGCAGCACAGCTATTCTTTCCACTTCATAGTGGTGGCTGATCAGGGTTCAATACCAAGGGAAGGAGGAAAGAAGTTATTTGTGGTTGTTTAGAAGAGATGCAAAACAGACCAAAACCAGCAGTAACAGAAGTGGTAAAATGGGATGCAGGAGGGCTGTGCTGTACTTATCTCTCTTACAAATTCAGAACTGAAGTACGCAGTTATATATTCTTTTCCTCCTCACAAGTTTTCTCTCCTACTTCTTCAATTTAAAAAACAAAACAAAAGAAAACAACAACAACAAAAAAAAACAGCAACGAAATTATATTCAGAGGGCAGAATTAGAGTGGGAAGTGTGGCAGAAAACCAGGGATCTGCTCACCACGCCTGGGAGAACTGCACAGGGAAATGAGAAAATTAATCGGTTCTGTCTTCTACGATATGTTAGGGTTGGTTTTACAGCTGGAAGACAATTGGGTTTACAGCTAGAGGTTGTCATCTGTGCCCACTGTCCTGCTGCTGCATTTACTAAGGGCATCCTGGCACAGATGCCAAAAGATTTCACATCTAGTTTTTGTGTAGCAAATCACTTCCTGAGCAGCACTGTTGGGGTGAAACTAATAACCTGCTTTCCAAAAAGCTGCCCCATTCCAAAACTTTTCACAAGGATGGAATCCAAGTCAGAGAAAAATCTTACCTCATACCATGTTGTATCAGAAAAATGACATACTTGATGTCTCAGGTATCATTTGAGTTGCTAAAGTCTGAGGATTTATTTGACCCCAGGCACACTGACCTTGTTTTGCTGCAAGTAGGATGATAATTCAATAGTGAATCTCTCTCTTTCCATTAGGAATGTTGGCTAATATTTTGAAAAGTGATGATTTCAGGGCTTCTCTTAAAATTTTCGTTTGTGGATTATTTAAAGGAGCCTGATTTTTAGAGGACAGTCCTGAGAATCAGGATGCTAAGGTGTCTGAGGATTGACCTTCAGAACTAGAGCCTCTTATAGTTGTCAGCTATTTCCTGAACTTTTTGCTGTCATTTCTAGACTTCTAGGAACATGAATACAAAATTTCAATTTGTTTGAAACGTGTAGAATACCATTTTATCTCAAGTATGATGAATATAGGACATTTTTAAGGCAGGTACATTTCTGCATACAGTTCACTGAGAGTAATTCACAAGGTAATAGATTTGCGCAGTAGTTCCAAGGCTTTTAATTGTTCTAACAAGTGTAAAGTGTACTAAGTGGAAATGTTTATTATTATTGTTTTTAACTATCAAGTCTTTCTTTGGGTCTCTCAGCAGCAGGTGGTGAAACAAACCAGGCTCCTGGTGTATTTAAACAAGCAAAGGAAAAACTCTCAGTGAGTAAACTCATCCTATCATTCATCTTTAAAATCTTCTTTTGTCCTTATTTCAGATCGTTTTGTGTTAATTCAGTAAGTAATTGTGTGTTCCATTTAAAATTTGTGTTCCACTTAGAATTTTTTTGCCATATTCATTATTCATTTAAAAGGGTAGTTAAAACCACTTTTCCTGAATAACCTCTGAATTACAGTCCCAGGTAGAAGATGATGACAGTTTGCAGATCCATAGGGGGCACACAGACTCCAAACTGCAGGAGTTGGATGTTGTTCAGTGTTTCGAGCCAGCTCATCCTCTGGGATAAACTGTGTACCTTGGCCCTTTCTGCAGCACTTAACTGGTACTGCCACCTTGCTTGATTGCTGTGCAGGCAGAAACCCTCCCCCAGGACTCACTGGATGTCTTCTGATGCACCATTACATAGCCATGCATTCTGCAGAGGTCATGCCTGCGTGGAACTTATTGGCCAGTAGCATTTTATAGGTGATTAAGTGCTTTCTGAATGGTCATTTCCTGGACCACTGATTCCTGTCTATGTTTTAACCTGACAGTTGTGTGCCCTGCCTAGTACAGGCTGTTCTGCAGCCTATTCTGCTCCCTGTGTCTGGCTCTCCTCTGCTGAGTTTCCTTCAGCAAATACTGCAGTGCCTCTTTGCCCTGCTCCCATGCTGACCCTACACTCTTTCTGTCCCACCACTCCAAAATCCCCAGAAAACCAACTTCCTTTCACTATCCCCTATGCAACTATTTCTTACATGACACTGACACATGCTAATTCACATCTGCAGCACAATACTTTGTCGTTGTTAGCCATCATTAACAATGAAGAAGTTCCTTAGGATTCCTCTAAATTTTGTAATATCTTCCATAGTTGATTTGTTTCATCTGTCTAACCAGATCATAAATTATTTGGGGAACAAAAAACTCTGTCTCATAAAGTGCTGCACGTTATTCATGAATATTAAGAAATTGTTAATGATGACAGCAGCATAACTGATAGGAGGCTTTGAGGAGCTGTGAAATTTAGACCTGAATTCAGCCATGGATTCCAGGATTTCATGTGGTTTTTCAGGCCTCGCCCATTTCAGCTCATAACTGGGAAAACTGCTAGAGCTTCTTTAGTAGTACAGTAAGAAATATCTGGACAGGTTTCTGGTCTAAGTCAACAAGTATGGTTTTGTTACTGTCTTTTCTTGGAGGGTGAGCAACACTTACACAAAAGAAGTCAATACTAGCCCATTTTCAGAGTCATCTCTATTCACGGAGTGCTCTAAGTACAAGCACTGTAAAATCATTCTCTGAAATTATCTGCTTTCTATATACCTTTCTTATTCCTGTCTCTTACATTATGGCAAAGATCAGAAGTCTGTCCCTTCCTTACTTTCTCTCCTTGTTGACTCACTTCTCTGATTGCCACTTACACATCTCTTGGACATCTTCTCTCCTGTGCCTTGACTTCACCTCTGCTTTTATAAAGACCTCTCCCTTTTTGATGTTGTATTTCTTCCTGATTTTCAGCTTTTATGTCCTTCAAGTGCAGCCTTTTCCTCTCCACTAGTAATGTTAGATCATCCAGCTGGTCAATTTTATTACCCATCTTCAAACTACAGTTTGCATACTGCTTTGCAGAACAAGTTCAGGAAAGGCTAAGCAGTTCCATCTGCTGGAAGGAGCTGTGTTCCTGCGGTAGCGAGATGATGAGAACATTGGCCATGCATTAGGAATGCCTCTGAAATAAAGTGAGGTTTCTGCATCCCAACTTCAGCAATCCCTTGAGTCTTAGCCAGGATTACACAAATCTTTGTTCTATGGACAGCTGGTACTTCCAGCAATATGAATTATCACAGAGGTCGAAGGTAATGTATTACTAACAGGGAATAAGACTAGCTTTCTGGTTAAAGCACTGGCAGGGATTGAGGCATTTGGTTTCTTTGCTTGCTCTACCAGCCTTGAGCATGTCACTGAAATCTGGTTGAGCCAGATTCTGCTGCTATTACTGATGCTAAGAAGTGCCTTGCTCCCTAAATAACACTGAGAGGATCTAGACTGTGATGATCTTGGAGCAGTGCATTAGCTCAAGGTCATGCCTTTTCCCCAGCTGTTGCATTGAAAGATCTCAGTCTCGTCCATCTTTAGCATCCCCATTAGATGCACGTATTCAAGAAGGACACTGTGTGCAGTATGAATGAAAAGGATGAGTTCTCTACATTGTGCCTATAATCTTAATCTCTAAGAATTTTCCAGTCTCATTAGGGGAAATATTTTGCATGACCCGCAAGCTGAAAAAGGTGAAAACCAGCCATTTGGGCCTCAAACTGTGCATGCTTAGTTATATCTCAAGTTCAGAAAACCAGGTGAAAGGTGTTTGCAGAATGTCTGCTGCTTGGAGTCACGCAACATAGAAACCCTCCTTCCACAGAGTTTCAGTGTCAATAACCACCTTAGTGGATTTGTAAAAGTGTCCCAAAGTTTCACGAGTGGATGGGACCCATAAATTGAACTATGACAAATCAGTCAAAGTATGGAGAAGCCTTTGATGTGACAGAAACACATATTGTTCCGTGTCTGTTTAAAATAATTATTCGCTATTTTTATTCTGTGTATTCTCAGACAGTGAAATAAGTATTAAAAGAAAGAGAAATATGTTGCAAAACTCATTTGAGGAATATATTCTTGCTAATAAAGCACTTCCATTCCTTTCTTGTCTTGCTCAGTAGAGCTACTTGGTATGGATGGTGATATCCAGTAGAAGTCTCTCAGCTGTGTTATAGGACTGGAATTGTTTGTTACATGGTTCTGCAACTCTTAATCATGTTGATGGTGTCATGGATGACATGAGTACTACATGAGTATGTAGCCTAAGCCAGATGCCTGTCAGTAGAGAGCTGACAACCCATTCTTTTCTCATTTTCTAACAAAGGCAACTTAAGGAATAACTCAGACACCTTTTCTGAACATTGAGAAAGTTTAGGTGACTGACTTAGGTCTAATGCCACATTTTTTGTGGCTAAAGTTCTGTACCAAATCTCATAATTACAGGCCTGGATTGGTCCTATGTGTAACTTCATGCTTGTATGAATTCAGAGAGAATCAGGACTACATTGCCAAGGTAACAGCCTTGCAATTGTTCTTTGTAGTATTGATTATACCTGTGGGAGAAAAGAGTGTTGCTTGAGAAGTAGCCCTGTCCTCTGTCAAGAAAATTCCTTTTTACAAAGCAGTTAGGTGCTCCTAAGTGTCAGCAAAGAATTTTCAATCTATCCTATCAATGTTTAATTGTTCTTTCAATGGGCTATTATCATTATTCAGAATCAGACAAGTATCTGATCACAATGACATATCATGTTAGCCTTTCAACCGAATTTCCTCATTCCAGGACTCCACATTGTCACTCTATAGAGTGACACCAAATGCACAGAATACAGTGTTTGGGGTGCATTAGGGATTTTGTGTGCACAAGGTGGCACAAGAAACAATACTGTCATGTCATTCTGCCACTGTGGGAATACTGGTGTAATTGTGCTTTTANGCTGCCCAGAGGGGTGGTGGAGTCTCCAACTCTGGAGACATTCAAAACCCGCCTGGATGCCATCCTATGCAGCCTGCTCTAGGTGACCCTGCTCTGGGAGGGGAGTTGGACTAGGTGATCTCCAGAGGTGATTCTGTGATTTCCGCTGTTTTATTCTTGACTGTAGCTTGGAGGGCTATATTTCAAATGCACAACTTAGTTTTAAAGGATTAATATCTCTTGGTGCTCTTGTAGTTTTGCACTTGCTTCTAAAGCAGCCAACCAGCAGTTGTACCGGTTAGATGCCATACCTGGCACCAGTTTTGTCCTATTAACACAAGACAAAAATAGCATCTGCAGAAAAAGGCACTTCCTAGAATCAGTAACTCTGTCCATACCCAGATGGTTTCAGTCAAACACACAGAATTAAAACTTTCATGAATGTCAGAACTGCACAGGCACCATTACCAGACACAGGAGAAGTATTAATTCGTAGCTTGGCATTTTTTTTTGGTCCATGTTGTGTGTGTTTTCCTTTTGTCCAGCTTCATGTTCTGTTTTCTTTTGTTTGTTTTCTCATGACTAGACTGCCTCTTTGTCAAAGATTCCTGCCTCAAAGTCTAGAGCAAAGTCATTGCTTCCTCCAAGACCCAGCTCAGCTTGTTCATTAACTACTAAAAGGGCCACTTTTCTCGATACAGACAGTTATTATGTACGGCCTTCCTCAGCAGGCCCAAGAGACTGCTTGCCCTACTCAAAATCAGATGCTAAGGTAAGGTAGCAGAGTTGGTAGAGCGAGGTAGCTTGGAGATGTCTAGGTGAATTCCATGGATCACATTCTCTCCCCACTGAATTTGAGTAATTCTCCATGAAGCTTACGTGGGATTACTTACATCCAGTGGCAGGAAAACTGATATCAGGCTACGAGATTTGTGCTACAAAATGGATAAAAACAAAGGAGATTGTCCAGAGGAAACATAAGTGAAATAAGTTATAACTGGAAGGACATATCTTCTTTCTATTGATGATACGGATACTGCTTCATTGACTGCTAAGAAGTTACACCTATTTGCATGTGGGTAAGTGGCAAAGAACAGCAGTACTAATTTGCCTTTGAAGTTTAAAAAATGTAATTTTCAACCAGTTAATATTCTCTGAAAACAAATTCAGTCCCCCATGTAGGAGGGTACAGTTCTAATCACCAGCAGTAAAGACAGAAGCCAAATGCTCTAGGAACCTAATTTGGTCTGTGCATGGGACCAGGTTGAAGAAGTTGCAGTATAAATTTAAAGAGGTGTTTGGCAGTCCATCCTAGCTTCCCAATGTTTACATTTCACTTGTGTTTCAAATGTACTTGATGCTGAGTTGATGACTGTCCCCATTTTAAAACTATTTACACTATTTTCTGTGTAATGCTGTGCTTGGTGTGTCTTTTACTGGTTGGGACCATCATCATATTTCCCTCTGGGAGTACTGTCTGCTTATGCAAGACTGTCTTTGGCTGCCCATCTGATAAGTTCAAAAATACTCTAACATACATGTCCATTGCTCTAACCCTGGTAAAAAGAAGGTATCTGCTGATCTCAAAAAATAAAAAGACGAGTATGGAAAGAAATAAGAGAAGACACCAGAATTAATAGTACTACACTCAAAAAATAAGATGTAGCTAACAACTTTTCTCCATAAAAAAACTACAAGTTAGTGTTTGAAAATGCAAAAATCACACATCACCTGACAATATAGTGGGTGGTGTATTCTGGGCACCAGTAGTGCAGTTACTTTGCAGGCAAATTTACGTAAGAATTTCACACCTGAGCTGCAGAGAATTTTTTCACTTTCAACTTGCACTAAAAAACTCTTGTTCCTTATTAAGAACCAAATCTGGAATACATCCATATGTAGATCCAGAGTATCAGTATCTGTCTTAAGTAGCTCAGAAGATGACTATGGGGTGTTTTGATGCAGTAAAGAAGCACCAGGGAGCGAAGCAGAGCATTGGGAGGTGGCTGGATCCCCACAGCTTCCTGTCTGAATAGTAAACTGGGCCCATAGGATGAGGTTTCCTCCTCTATATAGGCTGAGAAAAAACACAGCCTAGAGAGTGAGTTTTGAAAACTAAACCTTCATTTTTTATTTTGCCGCTATTAGGATGGAGTAAGCAAGAGTCCCGAAAAGCGTTCCTCTCTACCAAGACCTTCCTCTATCCTTCCTCCTCGAAGAGGTGTATCAGGAGACCGAGACAGAGAGGAGAACTCTCTCTCCCTCACAGCTTCCCTCTCTTCTTCAGTACGACGGACCACCCGTATGTTTTTTGCATGTTAACCCTCTCTTACTGCTGTGAATGTCTCCCATCCTTGTTAGATTTGTCACATTGCCATAGCATGATGTGTCCATACCTTTTACATGGAGAGGAAGGTCTGGGGTGTACTGTTAGAAATCAGAGCCCCACAGACCATTTTTGTTCAGATAGCAAGTGCTGAACTGCAAGGGCTTGAAACCAGGGACAGGATGCTCCCTTTCCATAGTCTGCAATGCCCAGAACTGGCACTGCTGTTCAAACTAATTGCTAATATTAGAAAATGCCTTTGCAGGGTGCTCAGAGCTGAGTAAGATAGTTAACACAGGGCATTTACAAACAGCAGCAACAAAAATGAGACAAACCTGAAGTAGGCAATATAAAATATTCTAATTTATCCTAGGATAAAAACTCTGCTGAGAATTGAGATGTTAGCTAGTGGGCAAAGTTAGGATAGTAAACCAGCAAGGTCCTTTTATGAGGACCAATGTTATCAAATCACAAGCCAAAAGAAATTACAGGACAAAAAGGATTTTACTGAATATCCCCAGAACTTTTAGATAGATTTGCATTCAGCCCAGGCCTCAGAACCTGGATGTGGCTCCCTGCTTTCCAGTAGGAATCCCTCTGGTTTCTCTCTTTAGAAACCAATCTCAGCCCCTTTTAAGACAGCTTGAGGGAAGTAGATAATTAAATTCTACCAAAAAAAGTCCTTTGAAATTCTTGGGTGATGCTCCAAGTGTAAAACAGAGACCCTTTGTAAGCAGAGTGACCCCCAGCTGGCACAGCAGTCCATTCTACTGACTAGAAGTGAGACCACTGAGCATTTGCCAATGTGGTGAAGAGCTGAGGAATGAAAAATAAATATACCAAAGCTGCAGGGAGCTGGAAGAAAAAAAATTACTCCCTTTCTGTTTCAGTTGGTATAGTGAGAAGGTTATGGTTTAGGGTTGGTTTGGAAAGAAAGAAACCATTCAGGGAAACTGGAGGTGAGAGCAGAGTATGTTCAATCTGTCTAATGAATCTTGTAGAGCACAGAGTTTCTCCTGGACCCCAGGGGAAGCAGTGTGTTGCGTTTGGTCCACCACCATTAAATAAACAGAATGATTAACAAATAGTTTAAATAAGATTTTGATTAGTCCCACTGGATGCTCTAGAGAGGCCCATTGGATTTATAATTCCTGAACGTTTTAAAGGTGAAAACATGTTATGTACCCATTTGGCACTGGGGTTCTCAGGCTTTGGGGGTTGGATTAGTGTCTCTCTCCCTGAGTATTCTCAGCAAAGCTTTGCTTTAAGCATTATATGGAGATATCTTGGCTTCTGTTCATTTGCGTTTGAGACTTAACAGCAGAGCTGGCTGCAGAAAGCACAATGCCACTACTAAACTGATTCTTGTGCTCAGTGAAAAGGACTGGCAATGGCCATAAGCAATGAATGACGCTGCTACAAAATGTTACAGTATTTATTTATTTTTAACTTGCATGCAGATGTAACTAGAATGTGACTTTTAATCAAGGTTGCCTTCTGTAATTGCTTTCTTTCACTGCACTAATGAAAAATAGCAATTGAACACAAGGGACATCTGCCCGTCCACACAGCAGAGCTATGACTTATTCATCAACTAAATGCTCACCCAGGATTCAGCTGCAGACACCAGATTACCAGCAGTGATATGTGACCAGCAGCAGCCAGGCACTCAGAGTCTTTAGTTTCAGGATTACAATCAGAATTTTCCCCACTCTCTAGTTCAACACCCAAATCCATTGAAATTGGTGAAAACATTCTTACTGCTTAGTCAGGTTGTCAGATTAAGTCCCAAGCTTCAGATTCCAAGGATACTTCTAGTCCTTTCCCCAAGATGGAAATCGATGTGATATTGTGCCTTGTTTAGCGAGCTTTGCAGGAAGCATAGGTGTTGTGGGAAGCACACCTGTGTTACGGAGTGGAGAGCTTGGTCACCATGTGGGCCATTTACCAGCTCGGCCACACATGACAAGGTAACTCCTGGAAGGTTGATTAGCAAAATAAGACACAGAGACAGACATCCAGTGGTTCCAGCACTAGCACAGCCATCTTAGAACTGTATCTCGCTTCGCGCACAGGGATGCAGTCTTGGGAGGTATAAAGGGAAGAGGAGCTGTATTTCTGTGGGTCTAATGCTGAGTTTTTTCTTGCATGTAGGATCAGAGCCAATTCGTAGCAGAACAGGAAAAAGTGGAACTTCTACCCCCACTACTCCTGGTTCCACTGCCATCACTCCAGGGACACCGCCAAGCTATGCCTCCCGTACCCCAGGCACTCCAGGGACACCCAGCTACTCCAGAACCCCACACACTCCTGGGACCCCCAAATCTGCCATATTGGTACCTACTGAGAAAAAAGTTGCTATAATTCGCACTCCTCCTAAATCTCCAGCCACTCCGAAGCAACTACGAGTTATTAATCAGCCTCTACCTGACCTCAAGAATGTCAGGTCCAAAATTGGATCAACAGATAACATCAAATACCAGCCCAAAGGGGGGCAGGTAAGGATTCCACTCTTTATGTTTATCCATATGCAATTTAGTCTTATGTGTGCACCTTTGGGATAGGTATGGGATGGGAACCATTTTGAGTTGCCTTGCAAATGCTGCTTCTATTGTCCATATACGTTGGTTGGTTAAGTGATGTTAAATGGCAGGGGTCAGGGCAATCTTCAGAAAAGTATTTTGTCACCTGAAAACTAACAGTGCCTCACTGAAATTGAATTTTAAAAAAGAGTTTGCACTCCATGACATAGATATGTTTCAGCCTGAGTCACATCAGTTGCTGCTTACTTAGTCTTCATCAATACCAGCAAATGAAAGAGAATTGTTTTCATTCAAACAAGTTCAAATTCAACCTAGATAGATGTTAGCAGGATTGCATAGCACCATGACCTTTTTCTGTGGCATTTTACGGGACTTGTGCGTTGTGTTGGGTGATTTTAATGAGGATTGCAGCCTCCAACCTGGTAAATTCACCCCAAGTTAAAGATGATGGGAGGGGACAGATGTTAGACTTAACTGTTTTTCTTGCTGCAGGGTTTGAATAAGCAGGAACAAGGCTTAAATTGTATAAACTGGAGACTGTATATAAAATAAGAAAAGTTGAATGTGTAAGAAGGCAGATCAGGATTTTCTCTTCTCACTGTCTGAAAGAACAACAATTCAGGGAGATGCTGATGCAATTAAAAGCTGAAAAATAGAGATACTTTCATACCTTGCAGAGTTACGCAATGAAGCGCATCGTCGTGAGGATTGCTTTCGGCTAAAGACTGAACATGTGTGTAGAGTAGCAAAATCCTCTGTTACTGGAGGCAGAACTTACCAAACTTTGGAAAGAACAGTAAACATGCAGGCTTTTAAGCTACACAGAAGCTTTTGGAGACTGAGGAAAGATCAGATAGGAAGTACTATAAATCTTTCTGAAGTGTGGTGCTTATACTTTCCTCTGAAGGGTCTTTGCTTGTTGCCCTACCAAGCAGAACTATGGCCAGAGCTGGAATAGTCTTCTCTCATTTTTGAGCAATGCAGAAATGGTAACACAGATGGCACTAAAAGCCAAAATTATGTCCAAGCAATTTGTTTGTCTTTCTGTTTGGAAAAACTGTTGTTCTAGCTTACAGGATGAAACGGTCCATTTTATTACTGTTTAAAGAGTTATAACGCAATTTATCACCTGAAAGAAATCAAATTTTATTTAGAAACAGTGGCTGAATGAGGGAAAAGAATATAGCTTACCAACATTTATGCTAAAAATATGGACAACTCAGTCTTATGGATGTAAAAAATTATGTTGATTTATTTTTTGTAAAAAGTACCTGTGCATTTCATATTGATTCTGGACACAACACCATGACAAAAACACCTGGTGCCCCCAGCTCCCTTTTACTCCCTGAGACTGCTGAGTTACAGCGATGGCAGTGTGAGTGCTTTATAAAAGGTTCACTTCTCAACTACCTCCAGGGACAGGACATCATGGTGAATAACTTGCTCCCCCATATATGAGAGTTTTGGAGTACAGAGTGGAACATACAGAACAGTGAGGTTTGCCTAATACTGTCTGAGAAAAAAAAAATAAATTGGATCAAAACTTCACATTGCAACCCTATGCTTTCTGCAGGTCTTCCAGAGAAAAAAAACAGGCTCATAATATTAAACAGTAAGGTATCTCTTAGGCATTCATCCTGTTTTCATGGTAAATTAACACATTCGGTGCTTTCCAGGATTTGGACAGTAGCCAGTTACTCAGATAAAGTCAAGAAGATAATGCCTCAGCAAAGGTTCTTCTGCTTTTATTTTGACAGTTGTCTGTGTAATTATTTCGTATGGGAGTTCAACTCCCATTTGACATACTGCGTAGCAGATGGTCAGGGTGCGCAGAGGCTCCAGGAGGCTTGAAACACAAGTTCAGACTGTGCATCTGGATTAGCATTCCTCATAACAAGCCCAGCTGCTGGATACGGGGCTCAAAACCAGCATCATGTTAGCCTGTCCTCCTCCTCCCTGTTACTCTCTGTGGACTGTAGCAATCATACAAGACCAGGGGGCCACAGCAAATTGTATTTCTTTGTAAATACTGTGCCTAGACAGCTAAATTTCCTTAGCAGTTCTACAGAGTTGCACAGAGTCTTTGCTGGGTAGTGAAGAATGGCACAGCAGTTGGCATTGCGCTCTTTTGGAGATCACAGGGGAAATCTGCTGGGTGGACATAATGTCACTGAACCTAAAGCATTTTTTAATTCCCAGTGGTACTTGGCCACTGAGCTGTGGGTTGGGCAAAGAGAGGCTTGCTGAGTTTTTCCTTTATGTTTCCTTTATGCCACAGTTGCTCACTCTAGACAAGATGGTTTAGGATTAACTCTTTTCCAATTTGGGCAGTTGAATTTTATGGGGTCTGGGAGGGGAACACATGAAAGCTAATTTCATTTCCTCATGTCTGCTCACTTATTTAATGTCTAGTGGCAGATACTGCACTGGCTGAAATGAGCTGTTACGTGCTATCTGCTTTTAGTGATGATACATGAAACAAACAGAAAGCTGCTTAAGTTTTATAACCTGAACTGGAAGCGCTGATAGCAATAACAACGGGAAAAACAAGCAGACAAAAAGCCAGCATATATCTGGGCAAGTTAAGCACATAAACATGACATGCAAATCACTAAAGGAATACAGATATGCAGCCCAGAAGTGTCATTTGGAGACAGACTGTCCTTTTACCAGAGGCATATATGAACCTAGCACAAGGTCTTGTCTTAGCTTACAGCTGTCCTAGAGAAGGCAGCCGCCCTCTGAAACTGCCAGAGGCTGAGGTGTAGAAATGAAGAAGCAGGGGATGTCTGAATGCTAAATAAATCAAGAAATGCAGTGCTTCAGCCTTGAATTTCATCAAAAACTCATTAGACGGCAGCCTGATTTTACTTCAGCTCTGACTTGCCAGCCACAGAAACAAAGAAAAGGAGAGAAACCGCTCCACCTGACAGGGGGAAAAGAAATTTAAAAAACAAGAGCATGCTTCTAGGAGAAGAAGCAAGCTAACTTTGCACTGCATTAAGCTCCTACTAGGAATGAGTTTGTGTTTAATTGGTATTCTGCAGTCTGGAGAAAAAAGGGCTTCTCCGCTCTGTGATGCAGCCAGTAGGTGGTTGTCTGGTTTTCTCTTTATAGTAGAGTATGGTGAAATGTATCATTCTTGGCAAAGCTCAGAGGCGACTTGCTCATGGGTATGTCTGCTGGGCTTCAGATGGATTTTCACACCGCATCAGCTGTGGAGGAAATGCTGTGCTTTCAAAAGTAACCCATTTGCATCTGTTATTTCTCAGACAGCCCAAGGGAAGCATCGGGGAACTGGGAATCTGTTTCAGATGCCAAGAACAGGGTTTTTCTTTTCTGTTTTGATTTTTCTTTTCTTCTTGAAATTCTGTCTATGGATGTGGTTTGTACCGTACTGGAGTACAAAAGTGCACCAATTGAATCTTTTCAGTACTGATCAGGCAGAGTATTTATAAAGCATCATAGGCTGCTAACCAAGAATAAAGTCAACCTAGATATCTTTTAATTGAATCTTAAAATGTATACATCAAAACTCAGCCATGGTCAAGAACTTCAGTGGATGTGAATCAGCATAGCTTCATCAAAGTAAATAGAGCTGTACAGACTAGAATGGCATGCACAAATATCACTAACTATAGTAACAGCCAGGCACCTTGTAAGAAGTAAGATGACACATAGAGAAATGAAATACCTAAGCCATTTTGAAGAATGAAGTGTTCCTTGAAGGTTTTTAGGAAGATTAAGAGAAAACTTCACCATCTTCCCTAAACTGTAAAAAACAAAGTGCATTTAGTCATGGGACAGAAAGTCTAAACAAATTGTTGACACAACTATTCAGTAGAACGTGTTCAGAAACCACAACAATGCTGGCAAGGGGAACAGACTTCTGCATTAAATGATAAAAGAGACTGGCACAGGGAAGGATAAGACATCTCAGAGCTTGGCAGAGGAGGAGGCTTGGATGGATATCTGATGTCTTCTTTGCACAATTTTTTGTTAGGTTCAAAATGAGTTTGGATGGCAGGAGAGATTCCCCCACAGCACACCCCCACACACTCCCAATCATCACAATTTATGGCCCAGTCTGCAGAGAAAAGTAAGCTCCTGAAGTGTTCCCTGCCTCAGCTACAGTCTGCCAGGATGCATAGTCAGTGCAGAGACAGGCAGGTCTGGTGGCCCACCAAGAGCTGAGCACCTCCTGGGAGAACTGCAGGTCAAAAGGGTATTCAGCAAGTTCCCCTTGAGACTTAAAACTCCTCTTCTTCCTGTTTCACATGGCTTTGCACCATGTTACAAACACTGATGACAGCCCAAAAATTAATCTGAAGATCTAGATTAGATGCTATTATTGCAGTGGTTGATGAAGAGTAATCCTAAAAAGGTAGCGGAGAACATAGACTTCACAAAAAGTGCAATCTGAGTTGTTACTGGGTCCCGTTCTCTCTCCCATCTCCTTCTGGCACATCATGCACTTTTTCTCCAATCCATTGTGATGTGTGACGTAAGTGAACCAGTACTTTGAGGATGTCCCTGCTCAGGACAGTGATGAACATAAATGAGCTGTAAGGTTCAAGCTTTGGTGCTTTCCCAAACCAGAGCCACAGGAGGCAGCTGTTTAGGGTGGATTGGTGTTGTAACAATTGGTGTTCGTAAAGTACTTCGCTAATGAGAGACTGGAAGGCAATTGTTTCCATGCTGTTAGCTGCGTTCATTGGAATAAGTTTGTGCATTTACCAAGTCAACAGTTCATAACTGTAAGATAAATTCATCTTTGTCAGTCTGCTTTTGTTTCCTTTATATATTCCCAGTTTTGTGGCTTTACAGGACATTTGAAGGGATTTGTTCTGGACTGAAAATTAGAAACTAATTCATCCCTTGTTAATTGCAGATCTACGAATGCAAAGGGAATTAGGAGTTTCAGGCACAATTTCAAAACTGTCACAGCTCAAAACCATAATTTTTAAATTTTTGAAATGTAGAATTTTGGCTGGTCATTGCAGGTTGTACAAAAATAACATTTTGCAGCTCCTGTGTTCAGACTGCACTCATTTAATGGAAGGCTTGCCTGAGTACAGTCTGTACAGTTAAGCCTTGAATTATTCTGGATAAAAAGCAAGATGCTTCTTCCTGACTCATATTTTAGAAAAATGAAGCAATCATTGCCAGGCTCCAGCAAGTTTCAGAAAGTTTCTTTGAGGAAAGGTAGGAATGAGTAGGGAATTGGGACTTTCTATCCAGATCTGACATTCACTTCCTACATGGCTGGGACAGAGTAACATCACTGCTGTGCCTCGACCATCTGTAAAATGTGCGTCATGCTCATTGAGGACAAACTGTGAACCACGATCAGGAGGGTTGCAAGCTGTCTGATGGGCCTCTAACCCATACAAAACTTCGACTGACTACAGTAGCCATAAGTCGATGCTTCTCCCTCTTCTGAAGACAGTTAGCAGCAATGCACTGATTTCTGCTGGTCAGATGGGATGTGTTCGATCTGTCTAGCTAGAGTTGAAGGTATCACTTTCTGGAGGATTCAGTATCTTTCCACCAACTACAGTGGCAGGTTAAGCGGCCAGTTCCACCTCTTAGCTGGCTAATGTTAGAGGAGACAGATCCCGTCTGTGACATTGTTGGTCTCTTGTTAATAGCAAGGGGAGAAGCTGGGTTTTTTTCTAGAGTAGTTTGAAATTACCAGGACATAAATTTCTGTGAAAGTCTGAGTCATCCCAGCAGCAAGTTCAGCAGAGGAGGCATTTTCAGCTGAGCTCTAACTAGTCTAGATTTTGGCAATAAAATGGGGAAAGTTTTCTTTTGGGAAAAATATTCAGGCAATACATAATCTGGATCAGAGCTTTTTGGTCATATAATAGTGTTCTGTCTTGCATGAGAAGATGAGAAATCAGTTTATTTTGCTAGATGGGAAAGGAAAGCATAAAAACCTTCATTTTTTTCCTTGGAAATTTGGATTTGAACAATAAAAAGAGATGCTAAGGGACATACCTGCTGAGCTTTGGAAAAGCCAGATTGCATGAAGAGATAAACACAAGATATTTTTTTGAACTTTACCTGAACAACCTAATTTTCTCCATTATGCTGGACTAAAGTCAGTCAAGACATAATGACTCAAAACTCATGCCTTCTTAAAGGTAAGGACACTGATTTGAAAACTGTGATACTTGATGCTCAACATTTGATATTTGAAGCTATTAGTACTCTTCCCCTGAGTAGGGGCTGTTGCCTCAAAATTTAAGTATCAGACTCTGTAGTTTAGCAAAATCTGTTTGGTTGTTTTTTTAAGGGAGTACTAAAGGGAGGATCCTGTGTTTTAACTGGATTAATTGAGCTCCTAGGATCTTTTTTATTTGGTGTGCATGAATCTCCTTCAACTTGTTTTACTATTCTTTTGATCAGCTCCCCAGATTTACTGAGGAGTATGATTACAGAACATGTGTTACAGTTCATGTGATGTGCATCTTGCACTCCTTGAGCTATCCATTAAATTCAGCTGTTGTCTCTTGACTGTAAGCTCTTTGGCATGGAAAATGGTCATTTCACTTTGTGTTTCCCAGCACAATTATGCAAAACCTCTCAGTGTTTCTCTGTAGGCTTTTCTCCCTTTATTGATAGGGACATGCCTAGTTCAGTCTGGCCATCTTATTAATTAGGTGAACACAGTTATTTGCAAATAGGTAGAAAAAAGCCTGTAAATCAGCCATTGTTGTCATATGCAAGTATTAAAGACATGGCTGATTGCAAGACATCTCATCTGTTTTACTGATACTTCCCATTGAAAGTATGTATTTTCAGTTGTTTTTAACTCTTTCACAGTTTAACTGTTCGGGCTGAAATATTACATGCTCAGTGTCTGTCTCTGGGTACATTTTTAAAAGTCAGAAATGAACCTAGCAAGAGGAGGATGGTACATTATTTTGCCTATGCTATGTATGTCCAGCACAGCCTTTTATTTTGAATCTCACTAGCTTGTAGGTTGACAGCTTCGCTAGAGTGTATATCCAGTAATTTCAGGAGTGCAAAGGCTGAACATGATCACAAGCTCTGTTTGTAGATGTGGAAAGTCTGAGGCACAGTCTTTCTCTTCAACGGCTTTGCTAAGACCAGATAAATACCCTTCCCCCTCCTTTTCATCTACCTGTAGCCTCTGCCAGGAGCATGAAAACTGTAATATTGTCTGTCCTTGGTGGCATATAGATTTGGAAGCACTTAGAACTGCCTCTTGATGTAATCAGGTTTTAACCTTAACCTTGCTTCGTGTGCTAGACCAATTCTTGTCTCACTCAATTCTTCTGTTAATTAGGAGACCAAACTCTGAAATAATGTCTAGTTCCTGGCATGTAGCTGTGTCAATCACTGTGATGCTATGGTAAGAACATGCCCTCTTTGATAAGTTGTTAGGAGTCTGTGAGCTTTTCCCAATATCACAACCCCACAGCATGTTCAAATGGCAAGTGGAGCCAAGCTAGAGTATTTTTAAATGCTTTAGGCACAGTATTTGCAGTAGAGCTTCTCAGAGGGCATAATTGCAAAGCAGGGAGAACATAATCATTAGCTTCTTGGAAATATATACAGAGCCTGTAATTTTATCAGCATCACAATTTGTGTTCTTTGAGTATCTTTGTTTTGATGTGTACCAGGGTAGTAAGCCACAGGAGGGAAGCTGTTTATGGATTCTCTGCCCAGATGCTGATAAGTTAGGGGTTTTCCCTCTTGTTGTGAAAAGTAGCTGAACTGAATGATTCTGGACAGCAATGGAACATAATTCTTTCTCTTTCGTAAGCACTTTTCAGTCATTGATGTTGTCTTTAGCAGTGAGGCACAACTGGACTAAATTCTTTCTTGCACGTCTTTGCCTTCCACTCTGTGTTTCTACAAATTTTTGCTCATCTTAAACGCAGTGGTGCCATACTGACAGAGGAAAGTCTGCTCCAGGTCCCCGGACTGGAGACTGTTATACATGGAGACTTTGAAATCCAAATTCACTTTCTGTGAACAGCCATAGGGAGACATGTATCTAACTGGGAGATTCACAGGTATTGCCAGCCTGTCACGTCTCCTAATGTTAGTCAGTGTAACCCAAAATATTCCCTCTTACCTAGCGTATCTAGTGTGGCCCTCAGACCACGTCCCCTTTGTGTTTAGATTGCCAGTCAGGCCACTATATATAGGAAGAGAGTTAGAGTTTACCCTGCTGAATGCAGATCAATATATGCCTCATCTAAATGAACTCTGAGAAAAATACCTTCAACGCTTAGTTTCCTAGCAGGCTACCTATAAATGCCGTGCATCTCTTGATGCTTTGACAGCATTCAAACAGCACAGAAGGTATTGGAGCACAGTGTCTGATTCCGGCTGGGGACTACCTAGAAGTAGTGTGAGTCAGTGAGGCTGTACTGTGTGTACGTCAGCATACACTCTGCCCTGGACTTCACTTCTGGACTACTGCTGAGGAGTCATCAGAGGAAAAAGTGGGGGTAGGGTCTGTAAGACTTCCAGGGCTTCCAGAAGCCATTTTTATCCTTGGGCAATGTGGTTTTGTGGAATAAACCCAGCATTGCCTGTAAGGCTTAATTTTTCCGCTATGGTTTAACTTCACGTGAATATGACAAATCTTGAGGAACCTCAGCTTGGTCCTGATCAAAATACTAACTTCCAGGCCCTGTCCACTATACCTGCGCAAACCAGCATCCCATCGGAAGAGAATGTTCGCATTTCAGACTGGCAGGTCAGCGCAAGGGTTATGAGAGCGCCTGTCAGGACATTACCTTGTGGGATGTTTAGTGAATGTGAATAGAAAGCAGTCCTGTTTCTGCCACGGACTAAAATGTTCCCTTTCCTGAATGAAAGCGTGAGCAGGCTTGATCTTTCATTTAATGTGCAGCACAACTGAAGTGCATATATATACATCCCTACCACACCTCCACCCCCACGCAAGATGTACATACACATTCAGGAACACAGAGACCTTCCTGGTGAGTCATGGTGTTCAGGCTGTCTCTATCACAGGCAGCTGCATCATCTAATTGCTTTCATCAAGTGCCATCGTAAAAGTTTACCATTTTCTTGTCGTAGCTCTGTTCCCTTGGGAGACAGTTCCAGAGCCTCCCTTATCTGATAGTTACAAATTTCCCTCTAGATTCCAGCTTCAAATAATTCACAGTCAGTTTACATTCTTTGTTTGCAAGCCAGAGTTTCTCTTTAGCCTAAATAGTTCCTGTCCCTCTCTGGTACTCTCTCTCAGATGTTTACAGTCTGATTTCTCAAAGGAAACAAAGCTCATGCAGTCATGCTGTCTGGCTGGCAGTCTCAGCCTTCCTCAACTCATTTGTAACTTGTTGGCCCATTTCAACCAGTGCTCACAAGGGAGCAGTGGTTGGAAACGCAGGCGGTCCCTCCAAGTTAGGTGATGATTGTTGACTGGATATGGAACAGATTCAGCAAAGCACTGTCACTGGGGAAAGGCAGTGATAACTCAGCCCCTTCTCCACAATTGGAGACTACAAGCAACTGGCCAGTTGTATATTGGCTTCTATTTGCCTAGTCTAGCAGACCTGGGAGAAGGTTTGGGAGGCATTGCTGGCAAGAGGGGATAGGGCTTGCTGAAGAAGATAGGATGGAGGGATTAAGCAGTTTAAAGCCTTAATCTATAGGAAACAAGGTTCTATTAGTTTGTGGAACACTTAGTTATAGAGGGCAGTCATGATTTAAATATGTGCAAGGGTGTTGGTATATTCCAGGAAAGGAAGAAACAGGTCATCAGGAAAAACCTGGATCAGTGCAGTTCGTCCCTGTGCCAGATGTCCAGCAGAACACATCCACATCATTCAACTCACTTCAGCCCTCAGCATAGGACATAAATGATATATAGGTCTCATGCTGGCCCCTCTACACAGGGGCGCATTTCACCCAGTGAGACAAAGAGGATAATTGAGATGATCAGTCCTTTACATATCTGCTAGCCAGGTCCATGGGCCATAAGACTCATAAACTGTTAGACTTACAGGTGCACATCAACCTTTAGGCACTTGATCAAAGGCACCCTCTCAACTTTTCACCTTGCTTTGGCTCCATTTTTAAGCTACAGGCCCCCAGTCCACAGTGCTGAGGTCCTGTCATGACCCCTAAGTCAGCATTTTCAGAGCAGATGCACCCCTGTGGCCGTTGCTAAGAGGTGCTGGTGATCCATTGCTGAGAGAGATGTGCTCAGAAAGTGCTAGGAAGGCTTTCTGTTTTGCCCAGTTGTGTCTGGCCTGAAGCTCTCTGGGGAGCCAGATCTGACTGCACATCTGATGTGTGTTCCTGTAACTGATGTGACACCCGTCTTGTATAGTACTGGGGTACATTTTTAAACAAACAGTATATTCAGAGAAAGCACAAGCATAAAACTCTAAAGGTATTTGCTTTCATGTGTTAGTGTACATTGGTTTACTCAGACAGATTAAGCAGATAGGAGAGAGAAAGACAGAAGTCAGTTTGCCTAGCAAAGATGCCCTTCTGAAGGTGACCTGCCAGTTGTGGAGTTTTCTGGTGCTGTCATCACTCTTATTGTTGAGCATGCCATCACCACAGCTCTTGACCTATTAAAGTGAGAGAACACTTCACATCCTAATGGTTTGACTGATGTAGTGGTTATGATATATGTAATGAGGGGGACCCATGAAACAGCTTGCTGTGAAGAAATTCTTCACATTAGCTGCGAAGTGTGGCTCTCTGAAAATTTCTTCTTGGAGTTTACTGGGCTTAAGTCAAGAGTGCACTTCAGGTGCTTAGTGCCAGAGGATTTGACTTGTTATCTAAAATGTGACATTATCCCCACTGCAGGAGCTAAGAGCTGCAAAGTCTGATATCCCTGTAAGGAGGCAAATAGTCTTTTCCTAGTTTGGAGAGGTGAGGCACAGAGGGAGTGATTTGTCTCAGATTTATCGGGGAGCCTGGGGCAGTTTGGGGACCTGCAGCCAGGAAGCAGAAACTACTCAGGGTTCTTCTGTGTCCCACTGACCACTTCAGCTGGTTTGCAGCTGCTTTGTGTTCCTGGAGTGGTGAGGAGCCACAGTAAGGTACCCTGGTGTATCTGTCCCTCTCTCTTATCTCAATATCAGTAGTCACTGTAGGTTTACCTACAACAGCAGCCAACTGACTGTTACTGTGCCAAGTAACATGTCGATGAAGGCTCTACAAGTGTCTTTAGCAAAACAAATAGATAATGCCCCAAATTCTGTGGCTTTCTGTAAATTCATATTGTATATTAATAACATCAAGATAAATAAAATCCAACATAACATTTGAATAAAGACTTCTTATTTAACCCAGAGAAATAATATGCTGCATGGGTGGTACTCTTTGAGTAAGTAAAAGCTCCTGGTGCAATGAAGGCAGGTGCAGCCTTTGCCAGAAACACCTTCTCACACACCTGAAAAGCCTAACACTGCTAGGCACAATCCCCTGCCCTTGCTCAGAAAGAAGTCTGGAAATGATGTCACTCAGGCATGTGCCCAGCACCTGGTTGTTCCTGCCTACTGGTAACTGCCATCCAGCAGCATATCATTTCCTGGGAGGACAATCATCGGTGGCACCTGAGTTCTGCCAGGTGGAGGAAGTACTTTGACGTGGAGGCCAAGATGGGAGTCAGGCATGGGACAGCTTGGGCTTCCCTTCACAGACTTCCCCTCCAGGCACTGTCATATGTCTGCAGTGCA
Source organism: Burhinus bistriatus (assembly GCA_013397275.1). Classification (NCBI taxonomy): domain Eukaryota; kingdom Metazoa; phylum Chordata; class Aves; order Charadriiformes; family Burhinidae; genus Burhinus; species Burhinus bistriatus. The sequence goes on along the minus strand of VYXH01010729.1, from coordinate 28,516 downwards.
TCTGTGGCTAAGGCAACACAGAAAAAATGTGGGCTCCTGGCATCTATAAGGGAGGCTGGCACCATCAAGGGAAAGTCGGGTGCTTGTTCTGCCAGAAACAAAGAGCACAGGGGAGAAGAACAGTGCTGCTGGCACCAGAAAGTTGTGACCAACTTTGTGGCCAGCACCAGAAATCAAGAAGCAGTGATTGCAGCTGTAGGTTTCCAGATGCTGTTGTTTTCTGCATTGCCCTTTAGTAAATGACAGTAAAGAGAGAGAGCAGTGGAGAGCTCTGACTTCAGTTTAATTCATTTAGTCAGTCCCCTTTCACAGGACACTCTGAGGTCTGTTGTATGAATGTAGCTTCTGTTATGGCTATATGGCAGAAGAAGGGGCGAAATATCTCAGGATTTCAACCCGTGCCTGAATTGGTTGGATCTGGCCTATCTGCATCAAAGGCTGGAGTGCTGAGCTGTGGGAATGAGGGTTTCCGTCTGCTTCTTGTGGCTGGTTCAGCAGAAACACTGGGCATCACTCAAGAGAGCTTAGGACAGGCTGTCCAAGGACTATGTCCAGTCCAGGCAAGCAAGGAGTTCTTTGAGCTTTTCAGGGAAAAGCCACCTCTCATATCTCCCAGTATAAAAACTTTTCCCATTGTATTTCACCACCACTTCATGGGACAGAAAAAAGAGCAGCATAGTACATTTACATATGCTGTGTTAACATACTAAGCACGGAGATCGGTGTGGTTTGCTTTCCCATATTTCAATGCAAGTGTCAGCAAAAGGAGTCACAGCAGGAGGAAAAATTACCCTGGCTCCCTTGTCCTGCAGCCCGGTGGAATGTGTGTGTGGTATATAGTAAGTTACCTCCAATTCCTTTTAGGTTAGGATTTTAAACAAGAAGATCGATTTTAGCGATATTCAGTCCCGGTGTGGTTCCAGAGATAACATCAAACATTCTGCAGGGGGAGGAAATGTAAGTAGTACAGACACCTTGTGAACAGGCATCTCCACTGTGGTGACCCACCTTGCACAGCTAGACCCCTCTGTCTCCCTTCCTCTGAGCACTACTTTCCTTCTTGCTACTGTTTCACGTGTGAGTCTGGTCTGGTAGTCATATGTGAACCCTGTGTATGCAGTGGTGGCTTCCTGATCTTTCTCCACAGAGCACAACATGTTTCCAGAATGCGGACGGGAAAAGGAAATGAGAAAAGAAGGGTTATCTCTAAACGCCCAAGGGTGCTGACAGTGAAAGTTCAGCGTGAGCCAGAATGGTTCAGTGCCTTTCATGGGAGTGGCCCAAGAAAGTAATTTCCAGAAAGAGACTACAGGTCACATTGAGACTCCAGCTTCACAGTTGGGCATCTTCCAGTGCATCAGTCCTTCCTCAGCTAACCTGAGAGGAAGAAGAAGAAGAAGAAGAAAACATAAGGACAAAGAAAGCTCAGAGAGAGGGTGTGATAAGCCAGCGTGCTAATGCTAATGCCACAGCATTATTCCAGTATAACAAACCGAGGTTACTCAGGGTTTGACCAGACACCCGTTAGTTCTAGCAGTCATACTGGAATAGCTTAAGGTGGCTCTGACCCCTCTGATGGAAAAGATCTCCCCTCAGGTGGAAGAGCTGATGGTGCAGGCACGTCTGGTCCAAACAGATTCAGCACAACCACCAGTGCTGGCTTAAGTCATTGCTGGTGATGTGAGCAAACCAGTGGCATTGCAGTCATCCTGGAGCTCGTGTCTGGCCTGGAGGGGCTGCAACTTCTTAAGATCTGTTAACACAAGTCACTGTGATTGTGAGGCGCATCTGGGAGCTAGTTGGGAGTGCAGCAAGGCAGGAGTGTCACTTTGTGGCTGTTCCCTAACTGGGCTCAGTGCCATCATGGCAATGCAGCTGGCAGCAGGGCACAGAGCAGCCGGAAAAGGGAGGGTGCCTGTGCTGCTGCCTGGCTGAGTGGAGGGATGCCACTGCTATCTGGTGAGCCCCACCGAGGCGGCTAGCTGAACACCAGCCAGCTCAGTTACAGCTGCAGAAGTCACGTTTGTAGATTCATCAGACTCTCCGTAGTGGATTGAGCTGAAATGCACACCATATTTAGATGCAGAAAAATATGAAACAGATGGTAGAGAAAAAAAACAGTCACCAAAATATTCCTAGTTGGCAGGATGCACATTCAAGAGCAGAAGCAAAAGGGATGGGTTCTGCTGCTCAGAAACATTTTAGGAAGAACCCACAAGCAGATCTGCTTTGTCCTTCTCTTCATTTTGCTAATAGTAAAGCTTAACCCAGCTCTATCATTTCCTTAGGTGGGAAGGAAGCTTGCTGTATTAATCCAGGTGTTTCCTCCTTTGTGGCATGGTCTATTTTCTACTAACCATCTCTCCTTTTCCAGTGATTTCTAGAGGCTTGGGCTCTTCCTCTGCAGGGATTGGCTTTTTATTTATTTCTTTTCATTCCTGTAATTCGTATGTGTGCTTTTGACAGGTACAAATCGTAACCAAGAAGATCGACTTGAGTCATGTGACTTCCAAGTGTGGCTCGCTCAAGAATATCCACCACAAGCCAGGTATTGTAGGAGTTTCTGGGATGTAGGACAAAGCAAAGACCTAATGTTGTTATGTGAAGAAGAAATCATGGATGATACCATTCTCTTTTATAGTCCCAGAGAAAGTAAATACATTTTGGTAATAAATACAATATTCTTAACTCTACTTAACTAAATACATAAATACATAAAGGTATGGGACCACCTAGTTTAGACAGTCGATAAAAAAATAACGCAGAAGGATGCTGCTGTGGCATAATGTCAGTTTGATAAGATACTAAATGCAGACCTGAAGTCAGCAAAATACTTAATGCTTAAATCCGATGAAACTCAGTGGAGTTGCGGCACATGCTTACAGTTTGAATATGTGTTGAAGATTTTATATTTTACTGAACATGCAGCATGGTATTCTGTGCTTCTCTAAAACCATTAGATCTCAACTAAAAGGGAAGTAACATGAATGCACCCATGTGCATCAGGTCAGACTTTCTCCTGAGCCATTCCAGCTTCTTCATCTGTATTTCCTTTTTCTGTGTAGGAGGTGGGCGTGTGAAAATTGAGAGCGTGAAACTGGATTTCAAAGAAAAAGCTCAGGCTAAAGTTGGTTCATTGGAAAATGCCCATCATGTACCTGGCGGTGGTAACGTCAAGGTAAGGGGACAGCCATCAGAGGAAAAAGCTACCTCTGTGCCCCTGGCCCAGTGAAATTATTAGAGCTGTCAATTCAGTGATAGCTCTGAATTGAGTAGGAAACATCTGTTTGTTCTCCTTTGAGCACATTCATATGCCATTTGCTCCCTTTGGAATTTGGAATGACCAATCTCACATCCACATCTAAGATAAGAGTGAATCTTAAAGCAAAACATCCTGTAGTTTGTGCACTGGCTTTCCCCCTAAAGATAAGCCTTGTTTGGGACCATTGTACAGCATAGGTGTGATCTAATAAGTTGGTGGTATGGGTATCCCGGAGGATGAGGACTGCTTTGTTCAACAGGAGGAAGACATCTTGAAAGTAAGATCACTCCACAAACATTTGAAAAAACAGATTTCAGAAACAAATCACAATGCCCATAAAACGTTCATTAAATTCATACAGCTAGGAACAATGGTACTGCTCATTAAAGCACCCATCAGAGACAGAAATAGTAAGAGAATGTAACATAGTAAGCCAATGTATATTAAACAAGTGAAAAAATCTTCAGTTTCAATAATGAGTGAAGAAGCTTCAATCCTTGTAAAAGTTCTTAAAAGTAAACAAAATGAGACCCACATGATGACCTGGAATGAGATAATTTGGTGAATATGTAATGTGTTAAATTCTTTGCTTTCCTGGAGCAGATTGACAGCCAGAAGCTAAACTTCAGAGAGCACGCTAAAGCCCGTGTTGATCACGGGGCTGAGATCATCACGCAGTCACCAGGAAGGTCCAGCGTGGCTTCGCCACGCAGACTCAGCAACGTCTCATCCTCTGGAAGCATCAACCTGCTTGAATCGCCCCAGCTTGCTACCCTTGCTGAAGATGTCACGGCAGCCCTCGCTAAGCAGGGCTTATGAATTTGCTCATTTTGCATTGTATGAAGTAATAATATTTAGGCATGAGCTCTTGGCAGGAATGGGCTCAGAGCAGGTGTTACATTCATTCTTTACCATGTCTAAAACTAAGTCACATCCCAAGACTTGTAGTTAACATACAGTTAAAAAAACAACAACAAAAAATAAATAAATGCAGAAATTGGCCTGATTTCCATTTACAACAGGAAGACACTGGCTTTATATGGGTATACAACTGCAATATGTTACATTGGACAATTATTGTTGCTCTGCTCTGTCTTGCATGGAGTACCGTACTATGATAAAATGCGTTTTTACCTTTCATGTGCCTGAAGGCCATCCACCTCTTTCTGAAGAGCCTTGTTAATATCCCAAGTTGCTCATTTCACTGTTCTGTTGATAGATGGGGAAATAAAAAAAGTTGCCCATTGTAAGTTATTACAGGTTAAATTAACAGTCTGCTTACCAGAAGGAAGGGCATATAGAGAAATTCAAGTTTAATTAAAAAAAATGTGTTATTTTGTATAAATGAGTAGAACAAAAGTTGAATTAAGTTATTAACATTTTTTTGGACCTGGTTAATTCTGTCAGTGTATAGCTGAGAAGCCAATAAATTATTTAACTAATGACTAAAAATAGTAGTTGAAAACATTTGAACCATGCTTGGGGAAGTGCCGTAAAAAAGCTGTTGAAAGCAAACACTTCCACCCCAATGGACTTGTGTCTGATTAGAAAGTTGGTTAAGCGGCTAGATTTGTGTATGCACCATCGGTTTCACATCCTTTCCATCTGTTTGATACAGTATTATAGATATATATATATATATTTCTCTGTGGCCATTTGTGATACGCCCTCCTCATATACTTGAATATTCTACTTCTTTATTCACAGTATCTGTGTCTCTTGCACCCTTTGGTGTTGCAATTTTAGGTATGTAAAAGTAGATGTTAGCAGGGTTTTATTTTTCCCTATTCATAAGAATACATTTTAAAAAGATGAAAATTTTAGCATGAAGTTGCTTTCTGTAACAACTAAAAGCCGTGACCCTGTTTTAGTGCCAGATGCAAGTCTCTTCTGTGATGCTAGAAAAAGGATTCCTTCACTCTTCCCTTCCCTCCCTTTCTTCACAAAGGTATGATTTTTTTGGGGTCCAGATGTTTGTAAGAGGGTCTCCAAAGATGGCTGAGTTTGGATTCTGGATTTTTAAAAAGTCTGCAATAGTTTGGTTCTGGCTTTTTTTTTTTTCCTTCCTTTTATTTTTTCTTTTTTTTTTTTTTTTCCTGAACTCCTATAGTAACAGTGAATGTTAGATTTATTTATTTTTTTCTTTTGCTAAAGTTGAAACACAGAAAAAAAGATTAATTTGTTGTTTCCACTCCTTCAGTGATGTCTTATGTATACACTCAGGCACTCACATTACAGTGATAAACATAACAGAGATGCCTGTAAATTATAGTACACGAATAAATAAAATGAGCTCCCTAGACTGGGTTGCCATAGCGATTCATCAATAAATAGGGCATCTTAAAATCTGAGCAAAGTGGGATTATATTCACGATAAAAAGTATAAGAAAAAGTGTGCATAAAAGACAAAGGGCAGAGATATATAAACAACCGATCTAGTGGAGTTACCTGTGAGGACTCCAACACTATCTTATGGACACTAAGAGAACACTGAAGGTAATATGGTAGTATTACTTATCAGCAGATAATAATCTGCTGATACTATATGTACAGTAGATGTTATTAAATGACCAGTTTACATTCTTGCAGATTGTTCGATCTTTTCCTTTTGAAATCTCTTAACTAAACTTTGCACTGTCAGTTGAGCTATACTTGATATATGTATTAGGTTAACATTGTGTGTTGGAAGCTTTTGATCTGTTCTTTTTCCTTCTTAATTTGTGTGTGTGTGTGTGTGTTGGGGTTTGATCTGAAAAGACTTATAGAGAAGATTTTTATGTGTGTGGAGAAGTATTCTAAAAATTAATAGCACAGGATTCCCCATCATTAAATTCAGGTAGTAAATGCACAGTTACTAGACAGTAAATATTCAGTGGACCAAAGGGGGATTTTGGCTAAGCTGTCACAGCAGTACAAAGACAAAACAAAATGGTTACATCTCTAAAAATTTTACTGAAGATGAACCCCTAACAGCCCCACACATGACATTTCGGCTCTGCAAAAAGCTTTTTCACACTATAAAGTACCTAATACTGTTTGTAAGTCGGTTGTTTTATGCAAAGGACAGTGAGTTTAGAACCACGCTAAGTGCATCTGGAGGATTCTGATTTCTGCCTTGTATTTGTTACACTTTTGCTTAGAGTAATCCTAAGAATTCACATGGAAACAGTGTCAAGTGAGGTGCATTAAAAGCCTCTCCCCATTTTTCCAGAAAAACAACAGACAGAAAGAAAAAACAACAAAACTGTATTTATATCACATTTCTCTGATCATACTATCAATTAATATAAATTAGCCTTGCAGTGGTTTGGTTTTTTTATGCCTTTTACCAATGTGGGAGAGAGTTTATGGTACTACTGAACCTCAGCTTCTCTGAAGCTGAACACCAGCTAGTGAGAACAGTGTTCACCTCTGACTCAAGCTTTTTTTATTCTGCTTTTAAAATTGACATACTCTAGAAAATCAAGCTTAGTTAATCCACCTATGAGTGCAAAGTTAGAGTGGTGTAACACACCAAGTCATTTATTTCATGCATTAAAATGAGCTTTCTTGTCTTGGTTCAAGCAAAGACCTTTGTAATCGTAATCATCCTTCCATAGAGAGAATCCTAGAATGCTGTGGAGTTAGATGAAAAGAAGTCAAGGGGTTTGTGCTGTTAAATAAATACAAAAAAACCCACAAAAACAAGTTATGTTACATGACTCTAGATGTTCACTGAAAAAGCTCGTATTAATCTTAACTTCTCAAGAAGAGTGTTGGTTTTAAAAACAACTGTTTTGTAAATATGTAATGCCCACTAAAGAAGACGGAGCCAGCTTCCTGGAAACTGCATCTGTTGTGTTTCTTTTCCACAGGCATGTTGAGCCAGCAGGTACGTTGGGTGCCTGAGACCCAACTCTGTAACAAAGCAGAGACAATCCAGGCAAAAGGAATAGTGAAACCTTGTTTGGATAGCTAGGGGAGAGCCCCAAATTAGTAATCCTTCAAGTTGTAGAGACAAAAGAAAAAGTACTTCTGCCCCATCTGCAGAGTTCTGTTTCTACGTAATCACAAGCAGAAAGAAATCGAAGTTGAGCAAACCTCTGTCCAGCAACAGTAAAGGAAAAACTAATACTGATGAGGGAAATTCTGTGCCCACAAGGGCTATGAATATTTTCACTGTACAGCAGTAAATGGTATTATCCATTCAACACTCTGCTAAGGTACAGTAGTAACCTCATCATGACTGCTTACAAATCTAGGATTGCCTATATACACGACCCAAAGGGAGTCGAAAGGCAGCCTGTGTGGACTGCCACATGCGAGCAGAAGTTTTTTCCATGCTGGACCAAGTACGGTTCGAAACCCAAGTACAAATGTCCCTTCAAAGGCAAATGCCTTGAAGAGCAGATCACGTTTGCTATGAAAATCGACACAGGTAGATTTCTAGCCTAGGTATGTGTCGCGTTCACTCACTAGTCAGATTGCTAAAGCAACTCGCTCTGCAACTCCAGCAATTCCCACTGCAGGAAGGTAAATTCGTTTCACACGTGGAAAAGTCAAGCGTATAAAAGCCACTTCAACTTTAGCAAAGAGAAAAAGCCAACAAATAAACATGCTGTATGCTGGGATGTCAAGGAATACAGTCTGCTGTTACAAACCTGTGTTTTTTCTGATAATTCTAGAGCCTGTTACCATAAAAGAGGCATTTCTTGAATGGCTGGTGGTAGGTAGTTCATGTTTTTCAATCCGATTTGCAATTGTATTTGTTGCTGTATAGTGATTGTTTTGCAAAATAAAATCGCTTGTCATCTAATTGCTCATGTCGGTTTTTACTGTTTGTGATACAGCTCCTCCAGCGTTCAGCCACTGCGCATCGCTGCCCTGCATGGAAAAAAAGTGTTATGCACCTGCTGGTATTGCATAGCCAGTCTTGCCAGGAGAAGTCCGAGCGGATTAAGTCATACTTCTCAGCTAATCCCTGTTCCTTCTTGCCAAAAGAATAATTTTTTACAGCTAGCGCCCTCTTCTGCAGGGTAATATTTCCCTGCTTGGTGTGAATACATTATTCTGTCCTTCATCCTGGGGTCCCAGCCCGCAGGTGAGGGTCAGCATCACCCTGCACGGGAGCAATTGAGCCCCCCAGGCAGAGGAGGCCCACGAGTGAGCCAGCTTCCCCTCGCTTGTCACGCTGTTTCTTTTGGCAGCCTTCAGCGCAGAGGTGCGCAAAGGCGTCGCCGATGGCCGAAGCCATCCCTTTGTTACAGAGCCGGGCCCAGCACTGACAGGGACTTGTCACAGTTTTGTACGATGGCTCCACCGCTTTCTCCCACTTGGCTGAACTGCGGGGCAGCCCCTCCCTGCCTCCCTCCCCCGGCGGGCAGGACCCGCTGCCCTTGATGGGCCTGATGCCATGAGGGGCTGCCCCCCCATTCCCCAGAGCATCCCTCATCAGGGAAGTGGCGGCCGCCCGGCACAGCTCGCACAGCCAACGGCTGCCTCGCACCCGCAGCAGGGCGCGCGCTCCGGCGGGCTATCAATACCGAGGAGCCGCTAACGGGTGCCGAGCGGCCCTTAGTTTGGCGGCGCGAGGGGTCAGCGCAGCACTTCGTCCCCTCGTAGCCATACAGAGTGCTCATGCCCGCCATGAGGGGCCCAGCCCAGCCGGCGGTGGCGGATGAGTGTGGTCGGGGCCAGCTCCCTGCAGCCTGGAGCCTGTTGAGGATGGTGGGGTTGTGTGGACCAAAGGTAACGGGAGCTGTGGGTGACAAGCTCTTGAGGTCGTCCTGAAAACTAATGGGGAAACAGTTTGAGAGCTGCTTGAAGTAGTTTGATATTTTGGATCCGTTGGTGGGTGTGTAAAGCCCTGCCTTAGCTCAGGTCAGGGAGGAAGTGCAGCTCTGTGTTGCAGGTGGAACAAAGAAATACTCCAGAAAATGTTTGTGTGATGGCCCAAGCCACCTCTGCAGACCAGGTGCCTTCTCAGCATGGGCCTGTGGTGTGGGGAAACAGGGAAGCCTCACCTCGCGAGGCTTTCCTGCCCTTGCACTGCCAGGTCTGGACCTGCTCAAGCAAGGCTGCCTCTGATGCCACCTCCTCCTCTGATGCCTGCTATGGAGGGGTTTCCAGCCTGTGCCGTGCAGATGTAGGTGCAATGACACGGGTGAAATGAGAGCTTCGGTATCAGCCTCGGTGTGAGCTCTGCATATTCTGCAGAGTTGGATAGCAGCAGTGGGACTTGCTAACAGAAGAAGAATCCTCTGAACGTATCCGGGAGCCTGAGCAGCAGGAGGCGGATACAACTGAGTAGGCTGCCTTACGTTTCCCAGCCCCTGACCATGCTGGACTTTTCACATAATGCTGCAATATTCATAAATAAATGCAGTCAAACTATCGGGAGGAATAATCAAGTGCTGTTAGAAGCACCCTCCTAAGGGTGCTTAGGCACAAGGCAGAACTAATGTATCATCTGCTAAAAGGAAAAGGATTAAGAGGTTGGGAACAAAAGGGTGAATCCTGATTTAAGCATTCACAGCTAGAGTAATGGTTGAGGACAGCTGGTAAGAACCTGTTTCCTCCTTTCAAAATGAATGAAGAAGAGGTGATATTTCTGTGATTGTTGTGTTTCATTAGCAGCATGAGGTAGGTGATGTATTTTATAATTTGCTAGCAGATTGTGATGTTGGAGCACAGAGGTGAGTACAAGCTGTGAATAAAATCTTGATTAACTACAGTGTTACTGAAATTGAGGGAAGCCCAGGAATCCTGCTACAATGTTTGCTGTATGTCCAGAGGATCTGTCCATCCTGTGCCTATACAGCACACAGGGTGTTCCTTCCGTTGTGCAGGAACACGGTAGACAGAACAGGTGGGTGAGATCAGATTGGATCAGAGTGGCAGGCAGAAGGCCTTTCACCTAGAGGTGTGTGGCCACGCAGAAGTCCTAGTTGCCGCTTTGAAGATAAAAGACAGTGTGGTGCTGATGGAGGGCGTCCCAAACCTGGCTTGTGTGAGCGCCCTTGTTTTGGAAGGAGAAGCATGTGGTGGAGGCAGTTCTCAGCTCTCTTCTGAGCAATGGAGAGGAAGACATGTTTGTTAACTCAGTGGAACAAGAGATCCCCACTTTCTTTTCCAGGAAGAAGGTGAAAAAGGTGTTTGGGAGGAGGAGGTTTGTTGTCTTTTTTTCCCCAAAGGAAGTAAAAGTTTTGCAGCTGCTACCAAAACAGTCACATCCCAGAGCTTGGAGAGTCCTGATCCAAGGGGTGATGTGATACTCTGACAGTGAAAGCTGGATTATTTTATGTTTTTTCCTTAGTCTTGTCCAGAAACCCCCCCCCCATATGGCATCTCTAGGATTTTGTTCCATCTCTCCCTGCCTTATCTAGCTGGAGCATAATCTGTGCCTATTATGTATTTAATTGCAATTAAACAGGTGTGTGAATATGATTTGTCGCTTGAACATTATGCAAAGGCAATAACTGGCTTTCTGCAGTGTCGGTGGAAGATCTGTGTTTCTGGTGTTTCGAAACAGGATTCTCAGATGCGTCAGTGCTATGCCAGTCCTACTGATTCCAGCTAAATGTGGCTCAAGGATTAAATATCTGATTGTCCTTATAGAAACTGATCCAGCTAGACTACTGTCGGCTCCTGCCCAAATTCATGTAGCAACAGCAGCAACCCTGGTAGTTTTAGGGGTGCATTGCATAGTTTTGCGGGTTCATTTATTCTTGTTTCTGAACGCATAGTTGTGTTGGGTTTGAGCAGGGCTGGCAAGAAGAGCTGTAAATGAGACTTCTGAAGGACCTTAGTTGGAATGTTTTCATGCTGAGTTTAAAAGCCCTTAAAGAAAAAACAGAGCTTTCCTAGGTTTCTTTAATTTTTTACAACACACCTGGGAAGGAGAGAATCAGGCCTTTGTCTTACACTCCTCTATACTTCTATCTTGTGTACTTCGTGGTAGTGCAAAGAGGATGTGTACAGTTGCCATGCCGAAACAGCAGCCTCTGACCCACTCTGTACACTGATGTCAATGACAGCGTATACAATATTGCCAATGAAATAGCCCTCTGTGCCCACTCTCTGCTGATGCTCTTGCTGTGTTCTAGTGTAGTTACTTAAGAAAGTCCAAAGAATTCCTGGGAAGAGAAATGGATAAATGAAGGAATAACTTTTGCTTCTAACTGACAGATCCATATGAGAAAGGGTAAAATGGGTGGCATTCATCAGTGCTGACTCTCTGCGTCTGGTTGTCCCAAGAGAGAAAGGATCTTCAGCATGGGTCCTTTCAGCCAAGGACAAAAGCCTGCTGGCAGCTCCTAGGCTCTCAGGAGTGTGCCAAACAATTGTCTTTATTCTCTGCTCTGGGGTGTACAGTTAGGAGCTGTTTACAGCTTTGCTCTTGGAAAGGCTGCTGCACGACAGAATAGCTCGAGATACTCATGAGGGTTTGGATTCTGGTTCTTTCTGCACAAAGAGAATAACAGGTAAATGAAAGGTATGAATCCTTAGGAGCGCGTGTGGCAGGGATTGAGGCTGGGGACTTGAAGAGCATCAGCGTGAAAACAAATGCTCTCTTGTTCTCTGCTCTGGGCACTCCTGTGTAAAGTCGGGGCTCCATGCTTAGGTTCTGCTCGGTGTTCCCACTCTGTGGCACGCTGCCAGTTTTGACTGTTTCTGGATCAAGACTGACTTGTACTCTGATGGATGTGTAAACACAAATGTGCAATGAATAAATTGGTGATCAAGCAGAATTAGGTGATGTGGGTGGATGTCAGACTGATGCTGCCTGTAGCAAGAGAAGAAATGGAAAAACAGTGTCATGGGCATCTTTTGTGCCAAGCACTCGGGTGGGCTGCGAGTACAGCAGAGCTAATGACACCATCTCAGCTCTTCCCTATGCCTCCTTCCTGAAAGCACTAGTCTTGATCTTTTTGCAGGCAGGCAGACCTGTGTTTCTGTGCCAGCTCAGAATGCCAGTGTAGCCTAGTGAACAGAGCACAGGTGAATTTTCAGGACACCTTGCTGTTGTCCTACTATAATGACCTCCCTGAAGAGTTTGCTTGCTTCCTCTCTATCCCCACTGTAAGGGAAAGCAGGGAACTGATTTGATCCCCACCGCTGGAAGTGTTCAAGGCCAGGTTGGATGAGGCTTTGAGCAACCTGGTCTAGTGGAAGGTTCTCTGCCCATGGCAGGGGGGTTAAGGCCCCTTCCAACCTAAACCATTCTATCATTCTATGATTTTCTCTTTGCAGCACCCACTGCAGCGTTGGTGTTTAGGTACGCTCAAATGCTGACTGCAGACCTGAAAGCCTCTGCTGCAGCAGAAGTTCAGTGTAGAGATAAGTAAAATCTTCCAGGCTGTAAAGTTCCTTCTTCTCTTACACATGCGATTCCCAAGTTGCAAGCTGCTTCACTTACATAAGTACAGATCACTTCAGCTTTGTATGCCCTTTGTGGTGGGCATGTCTGTTGTCTCCAAAACAAGGCAAGAACAAAACTGGTCTCCAGCCACTGTCAAACTACTATAAACCACCTTTGCCACCTCCTGGGTTTAGTGCTGGTCACAGCCTGGCTGGATTGGAGAATCTGCACCTTTGTGACTGCAGTTCTTACGACAGTGCCAGCTGTTGATAGTCTGTTCTTTGTTCTCTGATTTGTTTTGCATCAGAAGTTCTGTAACTTCAAACCTCTGTACAAACAGAGGGATTTAGGTGTCTTTTACGACTGCGTGTTTTCGGAGAGCGATATTCTGGACTCAAAATGGCAAGTTTGAGTAGAAGTGCAATCTGCAGTTACATTTCTCATTACTGGGAGGTAGTCGCTATGCAGTTTCCTCTCAGAGTCTGTTGGGCGACCTGAGCTCCACATGCTAACGGCTGTGTGACAGGGCAAGGTGCTGGCTATGCACAAAGAAAGAGTAAGGAAAATAATGGTGTATTTCAAAGCGATTTATTTCTCCTAAAGGGTCCTTCAAGGATGTAACAGAAAGCCAGGTAGAGGTACTAGTGTACTGACCTCCTGCTTTCTGAGTGATATTGAACACTGACAGATGTGGAGCTAGCGTGCAGTGACTTTGTGTGTGCTCCCCTCCTGCTCCTCTTCTGACTGAAGAGAGGATGTTTGGATTCCTCTTTGGAGGCTCAGCGACCTGCTGCTAGTGAACTTCCAAACTCTGCTCTCTAGGACCGCCTCTGTTCAGGGGCAGCAATGATGCTTGCCTGGATAGGTTTGAAACCAATGAATGCCATTGTTTTCCTACTAAACTTTGGTTTTTGTGGAGCTTTGTGTTCATGTTTTCATCCCTGTCTTTAACCCTAAGCACCTGCCCTGGACTGACCACACCAAGTGCCTCTGGTGTCCTTGTCAATGAGAACTCGTCGGAGATTCCGGCTGCAGTCTGTGAGCAAGCTGCAGCACTCTTTTTTGCTCTCGTGTTTAGGCTTCGTGCAGCAAACTGGAGGCTATTGTAAATGACTGTTCCTTGAATGCAGGAATAAGGAGAGATACCCATTTGAAAAAAAAACAAAACTGTCAAACAAAAACCAGATCTGAACCGTGCTTACCAGTTACTGAGAGAATGCAAGTGTCTTAAACTCAAACCAGTTCAATATTATAACCGAGAAAATCCCTGATGGCACTAATATTGAGGGTGAGACTGGATGATACTTAGAATAACGTCCAAACAAACCATTCCTAGCCTGCAACCTTCATCCTTGGCTGAGGGTTAGCAATCCTCTTAACTGTGGTGAAGCTATGAGTTCTAGTTGTTCATATTGTGAATGTCCATGGGGAAGACACTGATCTTGCACTTTTTGAGGCCTTAAAAGATCAGTTCAGTAAATTTTTTTTCTTTAATTGCAAATAGCATTAAAACTTTCTTTAGTCCTTATACTTTTCTTGGAAGAAGAGTGATTCTCCTGCTTGATAATTACTAAAACTCCAAATAAAATTAGTCTTCAGGTTTGTTGCTAACTGAGGTTATGCTTTATTCAATAATTCCATAACACATTACAGGAATAGAAAAAGCAATTATTTAAAAATAAGTTTATCACTCCTACTGTGTTGTGTTTCACTTCTGACTGTCAAGAGGCATGCCAGCAGGAATTAAAGCTCAAATTTGCTCTCCAAACAAGAAGAATTTGTATAAAAAGTCCTGGATCCATTGAGGGGATTTGGAGTAGGGAAACTTCTTTAATACATACCTTGCATTTAGAAGTAATTTTTTTTAACAAGCTTCTTTCTGTAGTTAGTTCTTACAAGATTTTAGAAATCAAGATTTTTTTTTTTTTTTCCTGCCTGACCTCACTTAATTGAAGGAAAGAAGATACAAATTAAAAACTTTCCTGTCTGAGCAAGCTACTCCTGTGAATAAAAAGGCTTTACTTCCGTACACCAGCAGAAAAAGCTGTTGCTAGCAAAAACCTCAACCAAACAAGACAAACAAATCCAACTAGTTTAGCATTGCAGCACTCAGGTAGATTAGTGATTTTAATTATTTAAAACTTTTTGTTTGTAAACACATTGTTAAGGTTTTATTTAACATATTACCTTCTAATTAACTGTCAATACTCCTTTTGAGCAAGGGGGGGATTTTAGCAAAACGTAGACCACATAGAGTCCTGTTCTCCATGAGTGGAGATCAAGACCAGCCTAAGTCACTGCAAGGGGCTGGGCACAAGAAAAAACTTTATCCCAAATGGGAGTAAAAGCAGATTATCAAAGTAGTGGCACTGGGCTTTCAGCAAACCTGTTTCTCAAAGTCCCCACAAGGAAGGAAATAGGTGGTGTTGATCAGTTCAGCTCCTGTTCCAGGAAGGAATGACCTTGGTGAGTCTTTAAGTGCCTAATATTAAGTAGGAAGATTGAAAGACAGGAAGAAATATGGCCTTGGCTTGTTGGAGCATTTCTCTTCAAACTTGCTATCTTTTTATATAAGGAATGGAATATCAGAAATTTTTTTTGTGAAAAATTAACTGATAAGGGTGGACTTCCATTGGTCTTTCATTGTGTCCTACTTATTAATGGTATACTATCTCCTGATATCCTCAGGTATGTAAGGAATGCTAATCTAACAGTGACTGAGAAATATTTCCAGCAAACGTGACTCAAATATATCTTTGTACTGGTTAAATCAGTCTGGTGTCTAGTTGGAAACACTAATAAATCTGCTTTGGCACTTGCCATCCTCTCCACCTCTGTTTGTCTCAACTCTCTGTGTAAGAAAAACCCACGTGTGATGTTTTCGGCTGGGGTAGAGTTCATTTTCCTCACAGTAGCTACTCTGGGGCTGTGTTTTGGATTTGTGCTGGAAACAGTGCGGGCAACAGAGGGATGTTTGAGTTACTGCTAAGCAGTGTTTTCCTGACTCTCATCCCAGCCCAGCCCAGCCCAGCCCACCCCAGCAGCGAGGAGTCTGGGGCTGCACAAGAGGTTGTGTTGATTGGGAGGAGACACAGCCGGGACAGCTGACCCCACCTGACCCAAGGGATATTCTGTGCCATATGATGCCAGGTTCAGTATATAAGGCTGGGTGAAGAAGGAGGAAAGGGGGGACGTTCAGAGTTACGGTGTTTTGTCATCCCAAGCAACGCGTGATGGAGCCCTGCTTTCCTGGAGGTGGCTGAAGACCTGCCTGCCGATGGGAAGCGGTGAACAACTTCCTTGTTGTGCTTTGCTCGCGTGCGCGGCTGTTGCTTTACCCATTAACCTGTCTTTATGTCAAACCATGGGTTTTCTCACTGACTCTTCCGATTCTCTCCCCCATCCCAGCGGGGGGGAGTGCATGAGCGGCTGCGTGGGGCTTAGCTGCTGGCTGGAGTTAAACCGCAACACCATGGAATAACTACCCCCAAATTCCCCTGCTCCTACCACCAACCTTTGCTTTCGGTGAGGGTTTATCATCACTCGCTTCCCTTCCCTCCCCACTCCTGAGATAAAGGAGCGTCTCCCTGTTTAACAGCCTTGCTCCGCGCTCGGTCAGACGCTTTGAGGGCTCCTGCCTTTGTAGATCCGAGGAGGGGAACTTGGCCTTACGAACTATTAATGAGCCCCCCGGCACCCCGAAAAGCCCTCTTTCAGTTCTGCCCCTCTGCCGTCGCCGGGGTGGGTGTCGGTCAGACCCCCCCCGATCCGCAGGAGCAGCCGGTTTCAACTNCCCGCCCTCCCCTGTCACCGCCTGCCGGCGCGGCTCTCGGCGCTGGGAGCTGTCCACGGAGGGAGGTGCTGAAGGCAGGGAGGAAGCAGAGGGACGCGGACATCTTCGCTCCCCTAATTTCCTCCCTGCCTTCTGCAGCCATTTTGCACCAGCAAAGCTGAAGGGAGGTGCGAGAGGGGAGGGAGGGGGGTGGGCTGCAGAGGATGAAGGGAGGAGGGTAAAGAGTTACGGAGAGCAAAGAAGCAGCCATGGGAGATCCCGGCCGGTGTGTCTGCTGAGGCTGGCTCACAGCCGCAGCAGCTGTTACCAGCATCATGGTGAAAAGGAAAAGCTCGGAGGGCCAGGAGCAGGAGAGCGGCCGTGGCATCCCTCTGCCCATCCAGACCTTCCTGTGGAGGCAAACCAGGTGAGAGCAGCGAGAGCCCTGGGTAGTCGGGATGCAGCTGCAACAGGGCAGTGGAAGTGGCGGGGGGAGGGCGGGCCGGCCGCCGCCCGCTGCGGGGGAGGAAGCGGCTGTTGCAGCCGCGCCACGAAGGCGTGAAGCAAGCTGGTCTCTGCGCTCCATACGGAGCAATCCCTGTGCACCGGGGGCGGGGGAAGGACTGGGGGCAGCTTAACCTAGTGGCCGTCCCAGGCAGCGTCTTGACTTGACTTTAAAACATCCGTGCCTATGTGGGCCTGTGCCCCGGTTCCCTCCTCCCTGCCCCGTCCTCCCACCCCCACTTTCCAGAGGACTCCTGCAGCTCCGGCGGGAAAAGCGGCACCCCTCAGCGCGGCACCGGGCTCGCAGCTTTGCTTGCGCCGGTGTTTGCAGCTGTTCTGGAAGTGCAATCTGTGCTCTGAGGGGTCAGCACGCAAACGGGCACGTCAAAGTCTCACCTTGTTTCATTGGACCGGAGGGTAATGATGTGTGAGGGGCAGGCGGCACGCGCGGCTGGGGCTTTGCGTTCCTTGTGGATCCTGTCCGTCTCCCGCCTTAACGCGATTCTAACCCGAAAACGTTGCGGGGGCTGTGGGGGGAGGCTGGAAGGTTTGAAGGTAGTGGCTCTGTTTTAAGGCCTCAGGCACAAAATCCCTTTATGCCACAGTTTCGATGTCCTCCAAAAAAAAAAGCAAGCTGTAATAAGGCGGCCTGCTTAATTTTTTTATTATTATTATTTAACTCTGATCCCATTCCGGATGGGAATGACAGCGGAGGGTGGGTGTTCTCTACCTACAGGGTGCAGGCCTGCATTTCATCATAAGCCTTCCACATCAGCAGTTGTGGAGGAAAACGCTCGATACAAAACCAGCAAATGGATCCTTGGCTTAAAATACAGGCAAGGCAAAGTTCAGTAACATTTAACACGTTTTAAACAGAATATATTGAAAATCTTTCACTGAGGTAAAATGGCTGAAAACTGTTTGATGGAAGATTTTATCCATGGGGATATTTCTTGAGGGTGGATTAACCACCTCTTGGCATATCAGTGTGGGTACTTCTGTCTTCCAGAAAAGGTAACAGCATTTTGTCCGATGTCATCAACAGGTATCCCAACATTGTTTTGGCCTTATGTCTTCCTTTACTTTAAGTTTCTCGGCCTTTTTGCCAACCTTCTGACATGAGAAAAATCCTAAAAATAACGAAGCAAAATCCACACTTGAAGTACTGGGTCTCTAATGCTTTTTCTCCCTTCCTTCAGTGCATTTTTAAGACCTAAACTGGGGAAACAATACGAAGCTTCCTGTGTGGTACGTACATGTTTCTCTTTTTTAACTCTTATTAATAACGAACTTTTCATGCAACTTGATCTGACCATGGTAGCTGATCAGCAAGCTTCTCAGCTTACGCCAGAAGTGGATTTAGTCCATTCAGCTTAATTTTGTACTTTTGTCACATGAAGGTTTTGAAACCTTTTCACACCTAGAGAATTTGGGTATCATGTGCATCTCTAGACACAACAAAAATACATTGATTTGGATATTAGTAATTGAACTAATTACTAATTAAATAAAGTAAATAATGGTATGGGCAGACTAAGCTATGACAATCTGGGTCTAAACTTGCAGTTCATCATGTGTGCATGTGCTTCCAGATGAGATTGATGTAATTTTAGTTTGTGATTACTGGAGTTTTTTTCAGACTTAAAATATTGAAAATTGAAACATTACTAACAGGCTTTAAACAATACTTTTACCATTGTGTAAGATGAAATTACCTCCTTTATTGGAAAATAGAGGGACCATGTCTTAGTAGCATGATTAAAGAGAGGTTATTATGCAGTTGCTAATAACTCATTTCTAACTGTATTTCAAATGAAACCTCAATCTACTGTCTAAAGGGAGGAGAAAGGGAAGACATGCAGCAGGTTCAAATAAGATGGGTATCTAGGGAATTTCAGAATTCCTTGAACTGTTGCTGATCTTTGGATGACTTAAAGTACTTTAAGCAATTGCAGCCAAACTTGACAGACTGGAAAAACTTGGTCTGGACGTGTATCTTAATAAAGTACTTAGGTCTCTCTGCAGCAATTTTCTGACTTTCTTCTCACAAGATATTAAGCTGGAGAAGCCCTAGTGACTGCTGACTAATTTTCTTCTAAGAAATCCATAAATTTTTCAGGGTTATTGCTAGATACCAAATACTAATAGAGGACTGCTGGCTTACTGTGTTGGTGAGTAAAATGTATTGCAATTCTGGCACATGGAGCAAAAAATGTCACCGCTTATTTATACTATTGACAGCTCCTGGTTGTTCAGAGGCTAGAAAATGGAGCTTGTTGCCTTATGTCCTTTACCAGGAGTCTCAGGAGTGTGCAGGAGCCGTGCCTTGAAGCACCTACAATCTGAGGCTGTTGCCCCACCTGTGAGCTAGCGTCTATTACTGTTGGGTAGAAGGACAGAGCTTCCTTCTCTGTGCATTCTCCATGATGTACCTATCTGTCTGTGACTTCCTTGCTCTTCGTGCTGTCCTGTTGGCATTAGGTCTTCCTCTATGTCCCCCAGGCTGACTTTAAAGCACCTTTCTTCCATGACCACCAAGCAGAATTTACTAAGTGTAAAAAAAAAAATCTGCAAGTCAACATACATCTCACACTTCAGCCAAGGGAGAGGGAGCTCTGGAAAAATGCTCAGAAAGGCGGGGGCCTTCAGGCTTGGGGGTAGTCCTACTGCTAGTGCCAGGGCAGTCAAACAGCAGTGCCTGCCTCAAATGTCAGGGGGCTTGCACCCCTCCTTCCGGTGGTGTTTTGGATTATCCAGCTGCCTTTGTGCCAGCAGAGTTGCACAGTTATGTATTTAACATGCTGTAGTCCTGGCAAAAAACCTCAGTGGTCAAGTCACAGCTTGGGTACAGATGAGATCAGCATTTTTGTTTAGAACTAGTTGCATCTTTGTGACCTGACGTTTAGGGTGCCAGGCTTTCGTAGAGACCCCAACACTTAAAGGGAGAGAGGAGCTTAGTGTTTCAGGAGATGGGGAGAATGAAGAAATGTGGGTAGAGTGAATGCACAGACTGTATCGACACCTGGAAAGAGAGC
Source organism: Burhinus bistriatus (assembly GCA_013397275.1). NCBI lineage: Eukaryota > Metazoa > Chordata > Aves > Charadriiformes > Burhinidae > Burhinus > Burhinus bistriatus. The sequence continues at coordinate 8,603 of VYXH01010729.1, read as the reverse complement.
TGGGATTACCAAAGGCCTTTTAAAATTATGTATAGCTCTTGCAGATGTAAACATGGGATTTTGATGCAACGTTTAACTAGTTTTCATGAAGATCCAATCCGCTTCCGCCCCTTGGATGAAGGAGAACTTGATTCTTCTCCAATTCCTAACATAATAATTAAATTATGGTAGAAAGCTTTCAAAGGTAGGGCTCAGTTTTGACCAGTCGATGGGATACAGCCTGAACTGCTACATCTGCCACCTTCTTTTGCTCATCAGTTTCATATCCCTGCTAATGCACAGGAATGTCTGCCCACATCAACACCTTCCGTGTTACCCAGTAGGGCAGCAGAGTGCTGCCTGCCTGGGTAAGACAGGGCTTCTGGAACTGGACAATTAGTTGGCTTGTCTTCTGAACCATCAAGCTGGCTGTCTAACACCACTGTATTGACTATGCGCCTAAAAATACTCTGCACCTGTTATATAATCTGTCCTTTTAAAATTCTCTAGCCAGAATTGTTCTAGGCATGTTGATAGGCTGTTAACTGTCTGACAGCGCATGTGACACAACATTGTGCAGTATTTTATTATTATTGGCTCTAAACTTGCTGCAGTAGAATTTGCTGCATATAGTGCATCAAGGAAGCGGGTGCTGGAGGCCTAGATTCAGTGAGTACAGCATCTGGTCTGCAAGAGCAGATTGCATTGCCTCTTTGAGCTTTGCTTTATACCATAATACTTGAGAAAAAACTTGCTCTTTTGTAGCTTTGTTTTCCTTACCTGAACAATCACACTGACTTCAATTGGTCTATGAATAATGACCTTTAATCTGAAGATAAATACTCTTTCCCCTCCTCCCCCCCATATTGTCTTACACTGTCTGAATGCTCTTGTGCCTCAGTATGGATTTAATGTTCTTCCTTCTCCTCATTCTGAAGTTGTTCTGCCCTGACACAATGTCATTCCTAACGTGCACGCGTCAAAGCTGTAAATGACCTCACAGGAACATATGTGACTGCTATACAAAACTAATACATTTTTTGGGGTGAGGGTAAGGGACTCAAGGATGTGTTTTAAATTCTTTTACCCTGGATTGCACTGGGCATGGAAGAACACAGATGTTTTCTGGAGGATCCTGCAAACTTAAAGTTTACTTCTTTTCTGTTTTGGTCTTTTTTTTTTTTTTTTTACTTGTTTTTGCAAATGTAGTAATGTGTTTTGTTGTTATGAGTGATTAAAGGAGAGATACGGAACAAAGTTTAAAAAGAGGCCACCTTTGTTTTATTTTGCCAGTGGACATGGTTGCAGAAAACTGAGGTTTTGAACACAGGAATTTTCTGTAAATGGAGCGCTTGGTGTCTGTGTTTCAGTGCTTGTTAATGTTTCTACTATCACTATGTTTAGTAAACAATGGAGTCTTACCATCCCTTGTGCTATGAACTCCTAGATTAATTTTTTAGATCTTTCTAGGAACTCTTCCCTACTCAGAGGACCTTCCCCAGACTGACAATACTGTCTACCTCCATTTCAAGTTCTTTTCAGTCAGTCTGAAGTGACTTTAGCAATGGTCTCTGCTTCCTGCCATGATGCAGCCTGAGCTTTGGAAGAACAGGACAGCAAGGTTACCTCCAAGGACAGAAGTCTGGTTCAAGAAGCACTAATAGTTTCTCTGTGTCTCTGCCAGCATCCTTCTGTACATACACTAGGCTAAGCACTAGCCCTGCTCTCCTAGCTTACTGCTTTTTTGCCTTTTTTTTTTTTTTTTTTCTCCAAGTGAGGTCCTCTGGGGCTGCTTCCCTGGAGGAGACCTGCAGCTCATCTGACACTCCTGAGAGGATGGAATAGGGGGTGCTGAGCTTCCCAAGGTCCTGGCTGTCTAGCTGGGGCTAGGGGCCTGGCTGAGCCCTTGCTGCCTTATTCAGTTTGCTGTAGGTACAATTCCCCTGGACTTAGGGCAGGGGAAGTTCATGCGACTCGAGCAAAGATGTATAGGAAATCATGGCAAAGCCCAGGCAGAATCTGCTCTGTCCTGTCCTGCTTGTCTAGGCTTCTTCAGGCACCTACCTGTTCCCATTCTGGCAGCAAAGTGACCAGGCTGACCCTGGTCACAAGGTATTTAACAGCCCCTTTTGCTCTTGGTGGAGAAGAAGGTAAAAGGAGAACAGAAGCAGTGGGAAGGCAGCCAGGCAAGACTGACTGCCACTCCCTGTGGAAACAGATGGCATCACCAGGCTAAAAGGAAAAATGCTTGTGTAAGTGACCCTGAGGGAGCTGAACACACACGCAGAGCACCGCTGAAAGGGGCTGCCCTTTCTCCAGCCAAGGAATAGCACTGACTTTCCTCACTACCACCTCGGCAGATGTTCTTTACCCTCCTTTGGCACATGGGGTGTTGCAGGCACAGACAAGCCTGCTATAAGTAGGTAACTTTTCTTAGCCAAGCAGTGGCCCTGAGGCTGCAGCTCCAGACATATCCATAGCACGACAATATCTTTCTTCTGACTGACTTGCAGGGAGCTTACTTCAGACGTTCTCATTCAGCCTTGTCATTGAAGCATGTAACTCCTCTCAGCTGTAGCAGCAGTTGCTTAGTTCATGTGGGGTGAAAATTAGGTCTTTCATCGTAATGTCTATATATTCTCTGTAGCAGGTCCTGAAAGTTGGAGCAGAGCCATAGCAGACCAAAAGGGAGGCTCTATAGAAGCAAATTCCAACCCAGGGCCTTGCACCTTGGATGCCTGCCATAGGCAGAAGCTGCTGTGAGCTGGACTTCTATGGAGAACTCCAGGCAAACCCCATGGAAACACTTGTCCCAAGAGCTGCATTTGTTGGGCTGCTTGTGGCAGTTATCAGTGCAGGGATTTATGCCAACTAGGTCCTGTGCTGACAGTCCATGCACAGTGGCAACTGTGTACCAGCCAGAGCCCATAGTGCACAGGGACACTCAGTGGTTTCCATACAGCAGCCTTTGTGTTAGGGTTGCTCTGGCAACATACAGTACTTCTATCTCAGATGCTTGTGATCACATATGCTGTTCCAGAAGCTGATCTTTCATTGTAGTACAGAAATATATTTAACTTTCTGCTCAGGCCGGCAAAGAGTAGAGGAATCTGATGGCTAACCATGTAGGAAAAGCTTCACGTGGCTCAGAAACCCAAAATGTTGAGGTGACTACAAGCCTAATTTAAAGACATAACTGCAGACTCCTTGGCTTCCTCTTGAGTTTCTGAAGTATGCAGAATGTGGGCCAGAGCTTCCAGAAGGCAGTTGTTGGAGGACTATCTCCCTGATGCCATTGAAGTACCTGTGAATGAGACCTTGAATGGAAAGCCAGAGAGCAACACGGTGTCTCCCATCATGCTTCAGGATAGTGTTGCTGCTCACAGTGATTTTTTTTCCTCCCCTTGCTCTGTAAACTGAATAGTTTTGTCACTGTGCTGAAACATGAGCTTATGGTTTGGCTTTTCTACTGAAGGTGGGAAAATAATTTCTTTTGATAAGCCTAGGTCAGCGCTGGTTCTGGTGCTTGGCAGACCTTTCAGTGAGCTAATTCCGCTCACTGACCTGGTAGAAACTACTTGCCTCTATGCTGAGCTTCATTTTGGCTTGTGTAGAGGCTTGATTTGGCTGAATGAAGGCTTCAGGGAGCCACAGAGCTGATGCATGAATAAAGGTGGGAGTGTGTCTCTGGAGCACAGATAAGGAGTGGCACCCTGTCCCCTTTTAACAAAAATAAATAAAAATCTCATGTTTTTCACTAGCTCAGGCTTTGTGTTGTTTGTAACCATGCATTAACCCTACACTTGTTGTCTTGCTTCTGGGATACCTTGCTTCTTTGTTCCCTTCTTTTATTAGGTAACCTTGTCTGGGATAGTTGTTCTAGACCTCTGTTGTCTTTATCCTAATGTGCTCTCGACTTCTACCTTCACCCCTGCTGTGTTCATGAACTGATAGGAATCAATGGCAGGAGACTATTTCCCTTTGTAGACAATGTGGCCCCCAGCAGATCTCCATGAGGGCGATTTGGGGCATCCTTTCCATGGTAGACATGTTATCTAATCCTGGTGTTAATACATACACATTGCTGACAACTTAATCCATGGCCCATTATTTTTTACTAATCCCCAGGAAGCCAGTGTTTTTGTTCACATATTACAACTAATGCCCTCCAATTTCAGCCACTGGTCCATAAAGAAAATCTATTGACTTTTCTGACTAGACCCTCGGGTTTCTAGTAGGTGGGCAGTGTGACTTTCTACAGACTAATACTTGTTGGCAGCTCTGATGTTTATTGTCGGTATTTCCTCAGGTTCAATTTGTGTTGCTACTGGCTTAGTTCTTTATAAGCACACTCAGTTCTGAATACCCCCCAAATACACCTGTGTAAATCATACAGTCCAGCTCCGCTTCCCTTACTCTGTCTATGCCCGGTGCTATTGGGAATTTTCTGTTTTAGGTTGTAAGTACAGATAAATGTGTGTTTCTCTGCCTCCATGCTGGCCAGAGCAGAGCCGTTATGGGGATGCTGTAAAACCACAATGGCGCAGCACTATCCTTGCACTAGGGCATCCTACCTCTTGGTGGAGGAGCTCATGTTTGCCCACACTGGTGGATGTGGCCACGACCTGAGAGGACAAATGTGCACAGCTGCTGGAGTATACAGAAGAATGCACATTACCACTGGTTACCACGCCATGCCTAAGAGTGGCTGGTCATTTAGGAGAACTAGATTATGACTGCTGCCCTTTTTGCTTTTCTTCTTTGGAATTAAGTCTATTCTTATTACCCTCCCCAATTTTACAGGAAAAATTGGTATGACTAGTGTTGAAGGATAAGCTTTATGAATCTGGAGTGAGGGCATTTGAAGCATCGTGAATGCCAACAGTTACTTGTTTGCCCAGAGCCTGATAAAATTGGTGAAACAGCTTTGTGAACAAATAGGTAGCCAGGAGGCTAAGCTGGTATATGGCAAGGACATGCATTGTCAGTAACGTATTTTTTCACTTTAGGAACTTCAGTGAAGGAATCTGCTTTTGTGACCTATAATACGATCTTTGAATCTGATCAGAGGAAGAACTTGTTGAAATGGTCAGAGCAATTAGCAACAAGGAACTTCCTTAGGGATTTCAAAGGCAGATAGTCTTATTTTGTGTTGCTTGAGATGGAAATAATGAACTTGCTGCAGCTATCAGCTCCTTTAAGTGTTCACAAAAGCATTACATCATGGCTCGACAAAAAATTTTGTACACTGATTATTTTCTGTGGCAGGGTGTGAAAACATTTCCTAAGGCCCATACACCTTTAATGGGTTGCCCTTTGTGTTACACTAAACTGAAAGAGCGTGTGTGTCTGAGAAGCATATCCGGCTCTCAGCTCCACATATACAGGCTTCATTAGCTCCTGTGACTTCCTACAGGATTACTGGCATGCCAAATTAATACCCAGCACAACTGTAAGTCTGGCTTGATGTCAGCACTTACTAATATACACATGATACTTGCTTTAATTCTTTTTTATCACAGAATATATATCGAGTGGCCCATTCATTTCTTAGCCAAGTATGTCCATACGTGTGGTGAGTTTTAGCTACAGTCTGTGTCTTTCAGGAAAAATGTAAGATTTGATTTAGTTCTATGATGAACACTTACAGATTACAGGTTTTTAAAAGAGAATGTTGTATGTACTAGAAGGTATGTGCAGAAATAGACATACAGTGTATTTTTTCTTTTGTTCTTACTTCTAGTCTTTTGAAAGGGTTTTAGTAGAGAACAAGCTGCATGGCCTTTCTCCAGCTCTCTCTGAAGCCATCCAGAGCATTTCTCGCTGGGAACTTGTCCAAGCTGCGCTTCCACATGTGCTGCACTGCACCGCAACATTGCTCTCCAACCGAAACAAGCTAGGTTAGTGCTTGCGTGAGTTTGTTTTTCCATTACTGAACTTATCAGTCAAAATATGACAGATTGATGCTCAGGGTGCCAATATATTCTAAATCCTAGAATCCCAGTTAGTTCATTCTGTGGATTGTCACTCTTGATCTGTTCTCATTTATAGCAGGGTAACTTGTGAGAGCTTTCCCAGTGAAGTTAATGGTCTGATGGGCTGAAGAGTCAAAGTAGTTCAATAATATTTTGCTAGTTATTTTCCAGAGATAATAGAACTAACTTCAGCAAAAAACCGTACTACCCAGCAGGCATGGCTTGAAGGAATACATATGTCTTTCAAGGCATGCTGCAGTGGCCAATTGCAGCAGGCACTTTTAATATCACAGAATCACAGGGGTTGGAAGGGACCTCTGGAGATCATCTAGTCCAACCCCCCTGCCAGAGCAGGGTCACCTAGAGCAGGTTGCACAGGATGGCGTCCAGGTGGGTTTTGAATGTCTCCAGAGTTGGAGACTCCACCACCTCTCTGGGCAGCCTGTTCCAGTGCTCTGCCACCCTCAAAATAAAGGAGTTTTTCCTCATGTTGAGATGGAATTTCCTGTGTTCCAGCTTGTGCCCGTTGCCCCTTGTTCTGTCACCAGGCACTACTGAAAAGACTGTCCCCATCCTCTTGACAGCCACCCTTTAGATATTTATAAGCATACATAAGATCCCCTCCCAGTATTCTCTTCTCCAGATTAAAAAGACCCAAGTTCTTCAGCCTTTCCTCATCAAAAAGATGTTCCAGCCCCCTAATCATCTTTGTAGCCCTCTGCTCTACCCTTTCCAGCAGTTCCCTGTCCTT